>APFE031251202.1:0-40040 GCA_000404065.3 Pinus taeda
AGAATAGTAGAGAAGATGAAAGGTTGCACAAACCAGCATATTTTTGAAACAACTAATCCAAGATCAGTACCTTAACTTTTTCATGAATTATTTGAAAAATGGTGGGAAATCTAGGCAGCGACTATCTCTCTTCTGCGAAGGTGATGTGGAAAGAGTTAAGATTTCATTGTTTTGAATTTTTTTTGTTAAATCAGAAAAACTAATATTAATGGAGATATCGGTATTTTTTACTAAATGTTGTGAAGTGACTAAATATAGTTTTAACCATTCACCTTAAGATTTTTTTTACAATATAATTTCCCAAGTCTATTTAATATCTTCATTATCATAAAAACCAACCTATATCCATCTTAACTCCACATCTACCACTCTTAGAGGGATGAAATCTATTTATCCCTCCCAACACTTGGTAGACCCGGAATTAAGATGGATCTAAGCTAATAGAATTTTTCCTTTAAATAGTCTATGCTCAAATGAATACCATGGTATTACCATGGGTCAATACCATGGGTTATCATAAACCTGGACCTTAAATACTACTATTAGTAATTTATAAAAATCAATAAAATTAATAATTAATTTTTTTTTAAAACCCAAGTTAAAATGTCTAAAGTACATTAAATTACAAGGATCCCATTTTTTACTTCTTGATTTCTACCAAGGCCCGAGAGGGATCAAATATTTTTTCAACTCTATGTTAGTTTGCATATCACGATATTTGATCTAGAGTAAAGATGGATCTATGCTAGTTTAATTCCCCCCTTTAAATATGTTGCATTCCATGTGAATACCACGGGTCAAATACCATGTGCCATATTTATTTTTATTAATACTAATATTAGGGTTAGTAATGTTTTTTTGCATGGTATTAATAATAATTTAGCCCATGGTATTTGGCCCATAGGCTTCACCTAAATATAACACATTTTTTGTGTTCGTAAATATAAGGTGGCTTATGGAGTAAATATAAAAAAATGTTTTATTAATTTACCATACCTCTTGTTTATTTATATTTTTATTAATTTACCATACCTTTTTTATAAATATGGTATTTGGCCATAGGATTCAATTAAATAAAACCTCTTTTTTGAGCCTTCTTAAATAGAAGGACGGTTATGGACTAAATATAGAAAGAGGTTTTATTTATTTACCATACCTATAGTTTATTTATATTTTTATTTATTACCATACCTGAAGTATAAAAAGAGGTTTTATTTATTTACCCCAATACCTCCACTTTTATATTTTTAATTTTATTTAGCACGCTTTGTGTGTTCAATAAATATTAAGGTGGACATATGAGTAAATATAAAAAAAAAATGTTTTTATTTATTTACCATACCTTCTCGTTATTTATTTTTATTAATTTACCATACCTCTTTTATAAATATGGTATTTGGCCCATAGGATTCACTTAAATGAAGCCTCGTTTTTAACCCTTCTTAATATAAAGAGGGTTATGGACTAAATAAAAAGAGGTTTTATTTATTTACCATACCTCTAGTTTATTTGTATTTTTATTTATTTAACATACCTTTGGAGTAAGTATAAAAAGAGATTTTATTTATTTACCATACCTCCACTATATTTATATTTATATTTATAACTATCATAAATACATTTTCTTGAAAATGAGGGCGAATAGAAGATTGTAACTTCTAATTTCAAGGGCTAAATTTACTTTTTTACCCTCTCCCTTTAAAATAAGGTGGGCTAACCTCCATAACCTAAATTTTTTTATAAATAAATTTAGGCGATGTAACAATGTACTATAATACAAAATATTCGCCCAATAAAAATATAAAACCCCTTAATTTAGCCCAAGGGCGAAAATTTGCCCCTAAAATTTTCCATGCCTCCATCTTTTATCTCGTCTTACCCTTCTCTTGTCTATAAATTCAAGTGACTCTCATAAAGAAAGGGTTGACTTTTAGATCCTTAAAGTATACTTTCACTCTGCTAAAGTATTCATTGAAGGCTTTTGAATGCAAGGTTGGAATTGAGGACTCTTGGGAGGAAGCTATCAACATCAAGGCATTGGTTGTAACTCTCTCCTTTTAATTATTAATAAAAAAGTATATTTCTTTCCCATGTGTTGTCTCATTGGGCAAATATTGTAATGGAACTCCTTGATCATATATTTAGAATCCGTTGACTATTTTATATATCAAATGCTTTGATTAGTTGTTTGTTGGTGATATTGAAGTTTCTAGCTTTGAAAATCAAAGGTATATTAGGAGCTACACAAACCCATAACAAGCGAGGAAAAACTTTAGATTTCTAGGGATGTACATATTCACATTTTAAACAATATTCTAGAGAAATATTGTATATTTTTGTGTGTGTTTAGTTCTAGTGTTTGGTTTTCGAACATAGGGAGATCGCTTTTGTCTGCAAGAGCAATTAGGCCATTAAAAAATGGAAACTCCATTGGAATACGATTTTTTCTTTAATGGTATTCCTTTTTTTTCTTAAGTTTAAACTTTTCCCAAGTCTTTGGAAAACCCTATTTGATTCTAAAACCCATATCTTTAATATATTTATAAAAAAAAAAACTTGATTTTTATGCCTGTTACACTATGTTGTGGGAGACAGTACGTCAACATTGCATTGTGTTGTTCTATAAGTTGTGAATATCCTTGTTCATCACACTACTATGAATTGAATACCTACGTTGATCCTGGAAAATTGATATTTTCGTAGGGTTTTCCCTTGTTTGATCTAAGAACTATCTTTTCCTGAGGTTTTGAGTTCGTTAATCTATTATAGGTCGAAGACTTCAATTTTGTTTTGTTTAGATATCTTGTTGTGGAATTTTTTTTTTTTTTGTGAAAACTTTCCATTTTTATTCCTTTGACATAATTAGTTCTTATTTTTTGATTGAAGTATTTATTGTCTTTTTTTCATTGGAATTACCTTGTCAAAGATTTGTTTGTTGGAGTGTTTTATAAAAAGATTTTTTATTCATTTCCATGGAATATTTGTTTTTCAAATAGAAAAATCTTGTGTTGTAGTACATGGGTGAAATATGTTTTAGCTTTCATTTTTAAGCAAAGTTTCATGGGTGTATCTGATAGTTTCTTTTATTTGCATTTAAAGAGTAGTCCATGTTTCCTGCTTTAAATGTTACACTTGTTTCTTTGCTTGAAGCCTCTCACTCGTTACTCTAGTTAGTATTCATATAACTATAAAATATTACATTTTCATATTCATTACATTAGATTTGGAGTTGAGTCATAATATAATTGGTTTCATTTCCATTCACCTATTGAGTAAACAACAACTTAAGGATCAACACTTAATAAAATTAATTAGGCATTTTATATTTCTATGGTAGTTACACCTACATTAGATTAGTTGTAGGGTTTTGGAATAGGTGTTGAAAGTAAACACTCGAAAGAAAAAAAATAAACATAGAATATTTTGATAGTGAGTAAAATACATTTGTCTCATCTTGTCTTTAGGAAGCTCCTCTTGAACAGGATTCAAGCACGAGGTCACAATGGACCCAACAAAGTAATCTATCTTTCTTCGTTGGTTATGGTAGCATTGATCTGCACGGATTACAAATGGTGTCAAAAGGAATTTGGGGGTCACTTAAGAGGACTACCTCGTTTTGAGAAATCTCTCAAGGGGGTTTCAAGCTTTGTTTCCATGCCCTTGCTTGTATATATGACTATCAACTATCCCCCCAGGCCAGGTTGTTGTAGGTGGTGACCTTAGTGACCATAATCCTAGGGCTATTACCTAAGGTGATAGTGATGGGAAATTCCTTGTTATACTTGGGACAGATGTTGTCTATACTCACTCGAGCCTTCTTAGAGGTTACTTCACTATATGTGAGGATACTTGCACCAGGGTTGCACTGTTAAGAAAATTGTCAATGCAACTAGTTCCACCCACTCTATCTCTAGCCACTTTTCATATTGATCTCTAAAATTGTTGATTTCATCACCAACTAGTGTGGTCACTATGAAAAGGTTTTTTGTGTGCTTTTCTTCCTTAGATTCACTAGTGTAAGGACCCAGCTAAAACTCTATATTTTTTTTTTTTCACAGCAATTACAACCAGAAAAGACACGCATTGAGATTTCAATTCATTCAACACACACATTGTTGATACCCATTTTAGGAACATAACACAACATTTACATACTTTTAATCTAAGATCAAGTAGTATCGAAAAACACATGTACCGTACACCGGAAGGCGAGACTCCGCTTGCTGTGCTGTCGCTGGTATTCCCTTGTTGTTGGTCACTTCTACGAGTGTATGATGACGCACTTGATCCGAAAACGAGACCCACCGGTTAACCTCCCAGCCTACTCCTTGGGTACTCTTCTTCCCCGCGGACCCCCGAGCTGCAATGGGGTTGTACAATGAAGGAAGAATCTAGCTGGCAGAGGAGAGCAACCTTAGCTCAAGAGTCCCCTCTCTAAAAAGAAAAAAATCCTCTACCTCACCAACTCATTATAGCTTTGTATTCACTGCTTGACATCATATCATCCATCCAACAATAGGGTTCCCAAAAAGTCCCCTCTACCATGGCCTGCCCCTTCTTTTATAAGAGTTCTCATAGATGACACTTGGCATGTCATGCATAATTATAATATATATATATTTTTTAATAGCTTGATTATTCACCTACCCATGTGTCATTCTCTCATCAAGGGTCACCCAAAATTATTTACTTAACTTTTTATTTAAAACTAATATTTTCCTCACCTCACAAGATTCCTATTTCTACTCCTAGTTGTCTCTTTATTCCCCCCTTTTATTCCTTAAATTGAGTTTATTACTTGGAGTCAATTAATGAGTCAAGATTTTATCCCCAATCTACTTCCTAAATTAACTCAGGTTATCTCTTAGAGGGATATTCTTATGTTGGTTGATGCCACATGGAGCTTCTCTACATTTCTCTAAATTTAATTTATTTTTCTTATTTTAATTCACCTTCTTCTTTTCTTAATTAAGTTAGGATTTATCTTTATCCTTACAATATGTTTGTCTTCCCCTTTCATCTAATTAAACCACCTCATCTACCTAGCATTTTCCAACAAGGGGAGGGTAGAATTTTTAAGGTACTCTATTTATTTATTTATTTTTTCTATGAACCTCCTTATTCCAAGTTTTATTTTTGATTTAATTTCCTTGGTTTCTAATCATCATTTTTCCTTGGTGTAACTTTACCTAGTTTTCATTCCTTACTTATATTTATTTATTATTATTTATTTGTTTAATGATTCCAAGGGTGCCAAGTTTTGTTGTGCCCTTCAAGAACTTCCCTAGAAGTTCCAAGGGTGCCACATCTAATAGTTTAATTATGATGCCAAGGGTGCCAAGTTGGTCGTGCCCTTCAAGAATTTCCTCAACATTCCAAGGGTGCCACACCACTTTCCCTTCAAGCATCCGGTTACTACGAGGGGAAAATATCGTGCAACGTCATAGACCACTATCATCTCTTATGTTGCCTGCTATAGTGAGACTAATGGTGCTGGGGATCAAGGAATCCGCCTTGATGCGCGCCCCCCAGTAGTTTCCTCATGAGCGACCCAACTTTGGGACCTGCGCTCATGGCATCATGATCTTCAAGGCGAAGGTGTTTCAACCCTTCCAACCTAAGTCACGGCGGGAGTGCTAGTGGGTGAGGTCAGGGACTTTGTCCCACCCCTCCCATGTAGTTCCATCCACCTGTACAACCCCATCACCCATATGTGAGTCATTCGGTCAAGCAACAAATATGTGCCTGCAACCATTAACATATCATCAACATATAGTTAAACATATATGGAAGATTTCAAGATCGATTTAGACTTTAAAACAATATGAATTTTCGTCAAACTAGGTGCCATCGACATGTCATATGCGAGCGCCTCTGATTGTTTCCTGCCATACTCAAAAATCATTAGCAACAAGGTTTCTCACTGTTAGTCATTATCACAATAGCATCATTAATGATTCCTGGTCATTCACATCATTGTCCATTATAAGCCGGAACTAACGGAAGTAGGTAACAGAGGGTACACATCCCTCATGGCTATCATCATTTATCATAAATGGAAACATACATATTCATTAAGCCATCAACATCGTAACATCATAGAAATATACCTATCTATCAAATTTATCATCATTATACTTTTAGTAGAGCGCATACATATTCTTTACTACCCTCATCATAAATTCAGATACTAAACATAACTATTTAAATGATGCAATCATCAGAATACTGTTAGATAAGATATATAACCATTCATGCTATCATAATATCAATGGAAAGCAAAACATCATAACCATGAATATCTCAATCATTGATAATAGTGTCATGAGTTCGGATCCTCAACCTAAGGTCCTCAAAGAATAAAGTGTGGGCCTTATGGTTAAATAAATGTTTGTGTCAAATCACTGTCAGTCAACTAGAGCAGGCACTACACCAACATAGAATCCTTGGTCCTGGACACTCCACCAACGTATCATATGTGCCAACAAGATAAAGTGCGTCTTCAAGGATGTAGCCTCCTCATAGTACTTAATGAGGCCTACATTCCTTAAGAGCGTTCGGGTCACTACACTAATAGGGCGAGGGTATAAATCCCTCTCCCTCTCATAGGCCTCCCATGGTCGAAATACAATGTATTGGTTCATCATTTGTTCCTACTTCTGTTGCTTCTCCCTTTGAAGACACCTATGCTACATGATTGACATATAAATACATCAGCCTCATACATGAAACATATTTTTTCATTAAATGAAAAATGTATTTATAGATATGGAAACATAAATTTTAATTAAAAAAAAAAAAACTCGGTGCACTCAAAAAATAGTGATGCGTCGGCTCCAGTGTTCTATAAAACACAACCACACCAGAAACAATGTGTACATACGTACAATGTACCACTTTTGGTTCACATATATACATTTTCATCGCAATGCATCTAAAACTTATGAACTGGTGCACACATATAACCTTTTCACACTGATATAGAATGTTCAGGTTATTGAACGAACTAAGCTATTTTTCTTATATTATGAGTGTAGGGTGTGGGAAATATGAATGCACTGGGCATAACCTAAAAATGTACGCACCAACGTAAAATTTATAGATTTTCCCAAACGGTGCGTTAGGTTCACGCATCTAATTGCAATGCACCCTGTAAATTTACAGGGTGCACCATTATTGATGCAAACCGAAGTTGTCGAACACACCACACAAGAAAAATAAAAATAAAAAACAATTGATTTTTGACCTATTTTTGCAATTATAATCTACTAAAAAAATAAATTAAAGAGAAACATGGACATTATCTAGACATTTGGTTGTCTGGGAAGCATTGTTGATATGTAATTCAGAAAAACAATTTCACCACCATTTGAGAAAATTGGAAAGCCACGCACTGAGCACAGTTCGGAAGGATGGTGAGCAAAAAAAGCACCATTGTCAAGGCGCTTGCATGAGGCAAGAGTGGCACCGATGATTTAGATCTCTACAACATTGTAGATGGTAAAAATGAAATTTATGACTGAAATATTTTTTTTATTAAACCCTCCTTCTGTGCATTATTATAACCACACCAGTGCGTCAATTATCTAAGAGCACCGCTTTTTCTTAATTAAAATCCATATAGCACTGCTCTTGTTGAGATGCACTTGGGGGTTTGAATACATGTATCGAAGAGCACCGTTTTATTTATTTATTAAAAACCATATAGCAGCACTCTTGTTAAGATGCACTTGGGCATTTGAATACATGTATCACACCGGTGCTTTGTTAGACTATAGCACCAAAAACAAAAACCGCCTAACCATGCGCTTTTGAAGATGCATCAGAGCATTTTAATACATGAACAACATCAGTGCTTCATAATAAGATAACACCATTTTTTTTCAAAAACTAAAAACACTATAACAGTGCACGAGGGTGTTTTAAATAATTGAGAACATTGGTGCTCCATGGGAATATAGCACCACATTTAAAAAACCCCTATTAGTGCTCTTTCTAAGACAGACCGGGGCGTTTTAATACATGAACAACATCGATGCTTCATTGGAATATAGTACCAATTATTTTTTTATTTTTTTTTAATTAAAAACAATAACGATGCTCCTTCTAAGTATGCATTGGGACACTTTACAACACGAAGGGAACTAATGTTGTGGATTGATATATCACCGACAAATTTTAAAATTTAAACTTTACTCGGTGTTATCAATTATTTAAGCGCCAACACATGGTATATTGTGCACGCATCAGGGAATTATAATACTGATTTAGCATAGGGTATATTGTGCACGCATCACAGTATAGCATGGGACTTGGCAAAATGAATTTTACGACTGACATTTTTTTAAATTGGACCCTTTTTCAGTGCTATCAAGTAGTATATGCACTAGTTCTCTCTATTATTTAGTGCACCATTTTTTTTTTAAATAAATATACCACGGTGCACCATGTTCTATTCGGCACTAGTGCTTATATGTATAGTAAAGCACCAATGCATTTGTATATTATAGACATATCATAAAAAACATCCGCCCACCCACCTCTGCTAGTGACTCTGCTACAAACATTTTTTTGGACTATTTTTAAAGGGGCTTCCGCAAAAACCTCCACTAGAAGGTCTATTCCTTGTAGTATCCTCATACAAACAATTAAGCTATAACTTGTACAATAAAATTCTAACTTCTTCAATGCTCCAACCCTAGTCTCAACAAAGCTCCAACCTCTTATGAGAACTCCACTCCTCAAATATCAATCCAGGGTCCAACCTAGTCTCAATGAGGCTCCAACCTCTTATAAGGACTCTAATCCTCAAAAATCAATCTAGGCTCCAACTTGGTCTCAATGAGGCTCCAACCTCATACGAGGAATCCAATCCTCTAGTGCTCCATGAGGACTCCAATCCTCTAGTGGATCTTAACATGCTCAAAATATGATTGTCTCAAAATTCCTTGTAAATGGCTCCATTGCGTAGAGCTTGAAATTTTGAATCCAATGTAACTTGAACAAGCGTACAATGACTTAGTATGACGAAGCTATTGCAGGTCAAAGTTCGGGTTTGATGGGCAAAAAGAAGTCCAAGTCAAAGGATGGGTCAAAGTTGACTACCACGTGCCATTCTGTATAGATGACATGAAAGTATGACAGATGACATCATATTGCTAATGTGGTAGTATGATGATGATGTCAACTTGTTGACATGGCAGCACAAAGCTCTGCCACATGTCACTCGAATTTGGAATTTTCAACATCCAGTTGGGATAATGAAATTATGCCATGTGGCATCCATACGAATGATTCGGCTATTAACGTGGTGTACTGTTATGACACGTGGAGCTGGCATTGAGTCATAACCCAATCCTTCATGTCGGGGTCATATTCTTACCTCGTTAAGGTTAATGATATCTTGACCGTTAATTCCAAGAACTTGCCATTGTATCCCATATTAGTCAACAATTTCATACCAATACCTTTGGTATGTTTCTCAAATGATGTGAACACAACATTATCATTATCATGAGAATGAATTGAAATTGAAAATGAAGTAGTTTTTACTTCCTTTTCTGTGTGCGACCCCCTTAGTCCTTTTTATGAACATAAATGATGTAAAAATAGATAATAAATAGAAAATAAATAATAATCATAATAATATAAATATAATAATAAATAATAAGTAAATTAACTAATGGTTAGTTAGGTAATAATGAAAAAGCATGTCATAGAGACATGCATGTTCGTAAAAGGGCACTTACCTGGCTATATATACAGGACTTTCATTCTCATTTGTACTCACCTCATATCAATTCTTTAATACAATTTACAATTACTATTCTACAATGGATGTCTTTGTCTACGAAGTATTTTAATATTTCCATTGCATATACAACTTTTGGTCATTACATTGGTATCAGAGCCATATTTGATCCCCACTTTTAGCCATCAACTCTGTCAACATTGTTGTTGTCAAGACTCAAGTGTTTCGCTATGAAGTGGGAGGTTCTCCATTCCACCAGTTTCGATGATTCGTCAGAGGCCCTTGGGCATTTAAAAAAATAAAAATAAAAAATGAAGGAAAAGAAAGAATTATCACATAAAAATGAGTGAAAGCAAAAATGGTTAAAAATAAATAACTAAATAAATAAAAGATTTAAAAAAAATTATAAAAAGAAATATAGTCAAAAAGAAAAATAAAATAAATAAAAACTAAATAAATAAATAAATAAATAAATAAATATATATATATATATATATATATATATAATATAATATATATATATATATATATATATATATGGCACGACTTACCTACAACAGTGGTACACTGCCTTGATTGGCCAACAACCATCCTTGAAACAGCAAAAAACAAAAAACTAGGTACAGCAGTCATGCTCTACCCCAACACATCATCGACGTTGTAGCCAAAAACGACCTCCTCAAAATAGCTTTGAAACCATCGTTTTCATAAGCGTAGCGACCTCCTCCATTGCCTCTTCTTACCACTGTTGTCTCTGCTATTTGCACAACTACCAAAGCCTCAGCTCGTCCGCACTCGACACCCTGCGTCATTGAGCATGTCGTTCGTTGTCCGTCGTTGACACCCCATGTTGTCCACTTCCCACTTCATCTAAATCCCCGTTGCTTCCTGTAGTTCCCCACACCATCTGTTGACTTCCATTACCCTGTCTTCCTACCGCATCGACCAGCGTATAACCCACTGTCCTTTCACACGACTGGCGCATCTTCCGGATCTGCACTCCACCCCACTGAAACGTATCACACCCTTGATCCACCCAATCACCTTGTTCTGTCTCTTATTGTTAGAGCTTCGACCAACCGCTACGAATTTCAACACTCAACGTAGCGTATCGTGCAGGATTAGTGAAAAATTAGTCAACGTAGTGGTAGTTATAAATATTTGGATTATATAATTGTTATTACCATATGACTTGTTATAATTCATTATAATAAGTTATACAAACAATTTATGACATAATTATTTTTTTAATAAATAAATAAATAAAACATATATATATATATATATATATATATATATATATATATATATTATATATATATATATATATATATATATATATATATATATATTATATATATATATATATATATATATATATATATTATTATATATAATCAATTAAATTATTAAATTATTTATAAAACAAATTATATTAAGAGAGACAATCAAAGAAAAAAAGTTGATTATCTTTGAACCCTAACCTTAGCGACAAAAAAGAAGTTCATCACTAAAGAAAGATAGAGTCCAATTTGAAGATGAGTAGAGAAACTATGGATTCCATACACAACTCTACATTTTGGACCAGATGTCCATTTTGTGGAGTAGGAGCTCAATATTTATCGATTTATAAAAATCGCACAATACCTTGTCCCAAATGTCGAAGATTGTTTACTTTAAAAGAATATCAAGATAGTGCCTAGACACTAATTAAAATTAAAAGAAGAAATCGCCAAAACAAAGAAGCACAAGTTCTAACAAGAAAAAAAAGTTGTGACAAAAGATTCAATGAAAGTCTATCAAAGAAAGAAGAAAAAAAATTCTGCTTAGAAGATATTAACAAAAATTTATTGGAACAAATCAAATGTTTAAAAGACGGGAATCTTGAAGGCCAAAATAAATTTGACTCAGAAAATGAGAATTATTTACATCTCAAAAATCATCAACAAAATATGCTCAAACAAATTAAAAAACATAAGGATGATAAGAAATCATTGATGAATATGTTCGAAGCAATTATCGCGAAAGAAACACCAAAGTCGCTAGATGTAGTAGTCCAAGTTAGGGAAGAAGAAACAAACATCGATTCCACTAATCTCATAGTTTAGGCAGATCCAAATTCTACTGAAGTAAAGACGTACTCAGAGGTTTATGTTCAAACGACGAACATTCCAAGTGATGATTCAGTTGCCAATTCAACAACAACAACTCCTGAAGAAAATCAGGAATCAACCACTAACATGATAAGGGGAAGTCCAACCAAAAGAAATATGTATCGACATCCGAATCAAAGGAGTTGACTTTCCTATCAATCTACATACAAGTATCACTCAGAAAATTAATGACAAGTTTATGTTTCCATGAATACTGAAGTTTGCAGAATCCAGTCCCACGATAACGATTCATCAAAAAAATTGATGCCCCGGAAGATCAATCTAGGATGGTTTGATCTGTTCTCAGTACGACAATTTTATATATCACTACAAGGATCATATCAACTTGTATCAACAAATATGATCATCCCGAGGAGAGAAGAGATTCACAGCAAATAAGAGTTCAAGTCCTTTTATCAACAAGTTTTGAGGACAAAGCTTTCTGAAGGGGAAGGCAATGTTATGAACATAAATTATGTAAAAATAGATAATAAATAATAAACATAATAATATAAATATGATAATAAATAATAAGTAAATTAACTAATGGTTAGTTACTTAATAATGAAAATGCATGTCTTAGAGACATGCATGTTCGTGAAAGGTTACTTACCTAGTTGTATATACATGACCCTCATTCTCATTTGTATTCACCTCATATCAATTCTTTAATACAATATAGAATTTACAATTACTATCCTACAATGGATGTCTTTTTCTACGAAGTATTTTAACATTTCTGTTGCGTATACGAATTTTTTTTCACTTATTTTTATATGATAATTATTTTTTTTCCTATCTTGATTTTTTGTTTTTTAATGTTTTAGGGCCTCTGACGAATCAACAAAAATGGCTGAATGGGGAAGCTCCCACTTCGTAGCGAAACACTTGAGTCTTAACAGCAAAAATGTTGATGGAGTTGATTTCTAAAAGTCAGAATCAAACGCGGCTCTGATAACAATGTAAATATAAAAAGTTGTATACGCAGCAGAAATATTAAAATACTTCATAGACAAAGACATCCATCGTAAGATAGTAATTGTAAATTGTATATTGTATTAAAGAATTGATATGACATGAGTACAAATGAGAATGAGGGTTTTGTATATATAGCCAGGTAAGTACCCTTTCACAAACATGCATGTCTCTAAGAAATGCCTTTTCATTATTAATTAACTAACCATTAGTTAATTTACTCATTATTAATTATTATATTTATATTATTATGATTATTATTTATTACTTATTTTTATCTATTTTTACATAATTTATGTTCATAACAATCCTCTTCCCAAAGTTTAGCCATCTCCTCCTTCTCTACTGTAAATGAAGCAGTAGATGATGCTTCCAGGAAAGCACTCTTGCAGTGTGGAACATATGAAGTATTCTCCAACTAACACAAGGTACAAATGTTGGTATTCTCCTTATAAGAACCATATCTTTTATACTCACCATGATCACAAACACTTCTAGACTTGGAGGGACCTTTTACTGCTTCAATAGTAGAAGATTCACCTATTTTCTCCTCGATAACATTCTGCAACATGAGACAACTTTCTCTTATTATCCTCTACAACTTCTAGCAGCCTTTTAAGTTCCCTATTCTCCTCTTGAATAGATAAGTTAATCTCTTCCAATTCTTGGAGCCTTCTATGCTTCAAACTCTTGCCCATGCATGCAATCTAGTCAGACCCACTCTGATACCACTTGATATGAAAATTGATTGTCACTAACACCTTGCAAGATTTAAAAATTTTGGTCTTTTAAAATGTCTAAGTTTTTACGTGTTCAGGTATGAACAGTTAAATTAAACGAACTTGAAAATATAAAAAAAGCATGCCATACTCAACATAAACTTGTGGAGAAGAGTGTGCAAACAAAAGAAACAAGATGACAACCATATGTAACGATCAAAAGTTGTATACGCAACGGAAATATTAAAATACTTCATAGACAAAGACATCCATCATAGGATAGTAATTGTAAATTCTATATTGTATTAAAGAATTGATTTGAGGTGAGCACAAATGAGAATGAGAGTCCTGTATATATAGCCAGGTAAGTACCCTTTGATCAACATACATGTCTCTAAAACATGCCTTTCCATTATTAACTAACTAACCATTAGTTAATTTATTTATTATTTTATGACTATTATTTATTATCTAATTTTAAATAATTTATGTTCATAACATTGCCTTCCCCTTCAAAAATCTTTGTCCTCAAAGCTTGTTGATAAAAGGACTTTAACTTTTATCTATTGTGAATGTCTTCTCTGCATGGGACGGTCATCTTTGTTGATACAAGTTGATATGATCCTTGGAGTGATATATAAAATTGTTGTACTAAGAATGGATCAGAATATCATAGATTGATCTTCTGTAGAATCAAATTTTGTGATGAATCGTTATTGTGGGACTAGATTCTACAAACTTTAGTATTTCTATTAACATAAACTTGTCATTTATTTTCTAAGTGATATTGGTACATAGATTGATGGAAAAGTCTGCTCCTATGATTTGGATGATGATACATAGTTATTTTGGTTGGACTTTCCCTTATCATGTTAGTGGTTGATTCTCGATTTTCTTGAGGCGATGTTGTTGTTGATTTGGTGACTGAATCATCACTTGGAAATTTTCGTCATTTGAACGGAAACCTCTAAATATGTCTTTACTTTAGTAGGACTGAGATGTGTCTAAATTGTGGAATTAGTGGAAATGATGTTTGTTTCTTCTTCCCCAACTTGGACTACTACATCTAGCAACTCTGGTGCTTCTTTTGCAAAAAATTATTTGAACATATTCATCAATGATTTCTTATCGTCCTTAATTTTTTTAATCTATTTGAGTAGATTTTGGTTATGATTTTTGAGACGCAAACATTCCTCGTTTTCTGAGCCAAATTTATTTTGGCCTTCAAGGTTCTCGTCTTTTAAACACTTGACTTGTTTTAATAAAAAAAAATGTTCACTTCTTTTTATATGATAATTCTTCATTTTCCTATCTTGATTTTTTTTTTAATGGCCAAGGACCTCTGACGAATCAGTGAAACTGGTTGAATGGAGAACCTCCCAATTCATAGCGAAACGCTTGAGTCTTGATGACAACAATGTTGATGGAGTTGATGGATAAAAGTCGGGATTAATTGTGGCTTTAATACCAATGTAATGACCAAAATTCATATGCACAACGAAAATATTGGAATACTTATTATTTATTATTATATTTATATTATTATGATTATTATTTATTATCTATTTATTATCTATTTTTACATAATTTATGTTCATAACAGTCCTCTTCTCGAATTTTAGCCATCTCCTCCTTCTCTACTGTAGATAAAGCGGTAGATGATGCTTCTAGGAAACCACTCTTGCAGTGTGGCACATATGAAGTATTCTCCAACTGAAAAAACGTACAAACGTCAGTATTCTCCTGATAAGAACCATATCCTTTATACTCACCATGATCAAAAACACTTATATCCTTAAAGGGACCTTCATTGCTTCAATAGCAGAAGATTCACCAGTTTGCTCCTCGAAAACATTCTGCAACATGAGGCAACTTTCTCTTCTCATCCTCTACAACTTCTATCAGCCTATATAAGTTAACCTCTTCCAATTCTTGGAGCCTTGTATGCTTCAAACTCTTGTCCATGCTTTCAATCCAGTTAGACCTGCTCTAATACCACTTGATCTGAAAATTCATTGTCACTAACACCTTGAAAGATTTAAAAATTTGGGTCTTTTAAAATGTCTTAGTTCTTATGTGTTCAGGTATGAACAATTAAATTAAACGAACTTAACAATATAAAACAAGCATGCCATACTCAACATAAACTTGTGGAGAAGTGTGTCTAAACAAAAGAAACATGATCACAACCATATGTAACAATCAAAAATCGTATACGCAGCGGAAATATTAAAATACTTCGTAGACAAATACATCCATCATATGATAGTAATTGTAAATTGTATATTGTATTAAAGAATTGATATGAGGTGAGTACAAATGAGAATGAGGGTTTTGTATATATAGCCAGATAAGTAACCTTTCATGAACATGCATGTCTCTAAGACATGCCTTTTCATTATTAACAAACTAACCATTAGTTAATTTACTTATTAATTATTATTATATTTATATTATTGTGATTGACATGCCTTTTCATTATTAACAAACTAACCATTAGTTAATTTACTTATTATTTATTATTATATTTATATTATTGTGATTATCAATTATTACCTATTTTTATCTATTTTTACATTATTTACGTCCATAACATTGTGTTCCCCTTCGAAAAGTTGTGTCCTCAAAGCTTGTTGATTAAAGGACTTGAACTCTTATCTGTAGCGAATGTCTTCTCTCCTTGGGATGATCATCTTTGTTGATACAAATTGAAATTAACCCTTGGAGTGATATATAAAATTATTGTACTAAGAACGGATCGGACCATACTAGATTGATCTTTTGTTGAATCAAATTTTGTGATAAATCATTATCGTGGACCTTGATTTTGCAAACTTTTGTATTCTTGAAAACATAAAATTTTTGTTTATTTTATGAGTGATATCGGTACGTAGATTGATGGGAAAGTCTAATCTTGTGATTTGGATGTCAATCCATAGTTCTTTTTGTTGGACTTCCCCTTATCATGTTAGTGGTTGATTCCTGATTTTCTTGAGGCGCTATTGTTGTTGAGTTGGCGACTGAATCATCACTTGGAATGTTCATCATTTGAACAACAACCTCTGAGTACATCTTTACTTTAGTAAGATTTGTATCTGCCTGAACTATGAGATTAGTGGAATAAATTTTTGTTTCTTCTTCCCCAACTTGGACTACTACATCTATCGACTTTGGTGCTTCTTTTGCAACAATTTCTTTGAACCTACTTGTCAATGATTTCTTATCATCCTTAAGTTTATTAATCTGTTTGAACAGCTTTTGGTTACGATTTTTGAGACGTGAACATTCCTCATTTTTTTAGTCAACTTTAATTTGGACTTCAAGTTGCTCGTCTTTTAAACACTTGATTGTTTTAATAATTTTTTTTACTTCTTTTTATTTGATAATTCTTTTTTTCCTATTTTTTTTTTTTTTTTTTTTTTAATGGACAAGTGCCTTTGACGAATCAGCGAAACTGGTTGAATGGAGAACCTTCCACTTCGTAGCGAAACGCTTGAGTCTTGACAGCAACAATGTTGACAGAGTTGATGGCTAAAAACCGGGATCAAATGTGGCTCTGATACCAATGTAACAACCAAAAGTTGTATACACAACAAAATTATTAAAGTACTTCGTAGACAAAGACATTCATCATAGGATAGTAATTGTATATTATATATTGTATTAAATAATTGATATGAAGTGAGTACAAATGAGAATGATGGTCTTGTATATATAACTAGGTAAGTACCCTTTCATGAGCATGTGTGTCTCTAAGACATGCCTTTTCATTATTACTAACTAACCATTAGTTAATTTACTTATTATTTATTATTATACTTATGTTATTATGATTACTATTTATTATCTATTTTTACATAATTTATGTTCATAATAGTCCTCTTCTCGAAGTTTATTTCTTCTCCACTATAGATGAAGCGGTAGATGATGCTTCCTGGAAATCACTCTTGTGATGTGGCACATATGAAGTATTCTCCAATTGACAAAAGGTATAAACGTCAATATTCTCTTGATAAGAACCATATCCTTTATACTCACCATGATCACAAACACTTCTAGTCTTGGAGAGATCTTTTACTACTTCAATAGCAAAAGATTCACCAGTTTTCTCCTCGATAACATTCTGCAACATGAGATAACTTTACGTTCTCATCCTCTACATCTTCTAGCAACCTTTTAAGTTCCCTATTCTCCTCTTGAATAGATATGTTAATCTCTTCTAATTATTGGAGCCTTTTATGTTTCAAACGCTTGCCCATGCTTGCAATCAAGTTAGACTTGCTCTGATACCACTTGATCTGAAATTTGATCATCACTAACACTTTGCAAGATTTAAAAATTTGGGTCTTTTAAAATGTCTTAGTTCTTATGTGTTCAGGTATGAATAATTAAATTAAACCAACTTGACAATATCAAACAAGCACGCCATATTCAACATAAACTTGCGGACAAGTGCGCATAAACAAAAGAAACAAGATGACAACCATATGTAACAATAAAAAGTTGCATACATAGTGGAAATATTAAAATACTTCGTAGACAAAGACATCCATCATAGGATAGTAAGTGTAAATTGTACATTGTATTAAGGAATTCATATGAGGTGAGTACAAATGAGAATGAGGGTCTTGTATATATAGCAAAGTAAGTACCCTTTCATGAACATGCATGTCCCTAGGACATGCATTTTCATTATTAACTAACTAACCATTAGTTAATTTACTTATTATTTATTATTTTGATTTTATTTATTATCTATTTTTACATAATTTATGTTCATAACATTGCTTCCCCCTTCAAAAAGATTTGTCCTCAAAGCTTGTTGATGAAAGGACTTGAACTCTTATCTGTTATGAATGACTTCTCTCCTCGGGACGGTCATATTTGTGATACAAGTTGATATGATCCTTGGAGTGATATATAAAATTGTCGTACTAGAATGGATCCGACCATCCTAAATTGATCTTCTACGTAATCAAATTTTGAGATGAATTGTTATCTTGGGATAGGATTCTACAAACTTTGTATTCCTAGAAACTTAAACTTGTCATTTATTTTCCGAGTGATATTGGTACATAGATTGATGGGAAAGTATTCTCTTGTGATTCAGGTTTTGATACATAGTTCTTTTGGTTGGTGATTGAATCATCACTTGGAATGTTCACCTTTTGAACGACAACCTCTGAGTACATCTTTACTTCAGTAGGATTTGGATCTACCTGAACTCTGAGATTAGTTGAATCGATGTTGGTTTCTTCTTCCCCAACTTAGACTACTAAATCTAGCGACTTTGGTGCTTCTTTTGCGACAATTTCTTTGAACCTATTCGTCAATGATTTCTTATCGTCCTTAAGGTTTTTAATTTGTTTGAGCAGATTTTGGCTATGATTTTTGAGACGTAAGCATTACTCATTTTCCAAGTCAACTTTATTTTCTCCTTTAAGCTTCTTGTCATTTAAACGCTTGATTTGTTTTAATAGTTTATTTTTTCACTTCTTTTTATATGATAATTCTTTTTTATCCTATCTTGAATTTTTTATTTTTTTTAATGGTCAAGGGCCTCTGACGAATTGGTGAAACTAGCTGAATCAAGAACCTCCCACTTCTTAGTGAAACACTTGAGTCTTGACGGCAACAATGTTGTTAAATAATGAATCCATACAGGTGAGAATCGTTTTATAGATGAGGAATGACCTGTTATAGAGTTTTGTGAACCCAACGTTTCAGAATACCAAGTGTGTCCATCATCAGGGGATGCGTCAATAGATATTCACCAGATTTTAATATCTGGTGAATTCTATTGACGCATCCCCTGATGATGGACTCACTTGGTAGTCCGAAACATTGGGTTCACAAAACTCTATAACAGGTCATTCCTCATCTATAAGGCAACAATGTTGACAGAGTTGATAGCTAAACGTCGGGATCAGACGTGGCTTTGATACCAATGTAACCACCAAAAGTCGTAAATGCAACAGAAATATTAAAATACTTCGTAGACAAAGACATCCATCGTTGAATAGTAATTGTAAATTGTATATTGTATTAAATAATTCATATGAGGTGAGTACAAATGAGAATGATGGTCCTGTATATATAACTAGGTAAGTACCCTTTCACGAATAGGGATGTTTCTAAGACATGCCTTTATATTATTGTGATTATTATATTTATATTATTATGATTATTATTTGTTATCTGTTTTTACATAATTTCTATTCATAAGAGTCCTCTTCCCGAAGTTTAGCCATCTCCTCCTCTACTATAGATGAAGCTTCTAGGAAACCACTCTTGCGATGTGGCACATATGAAGTATTCTTCAATTGACAAAAGGTACAACCATCAGTATTCCCCTTACAAGAACCATATCCTTTATACTCACCATGATCACGAACACTTCTAGCCTTGGAGTGACCTTTTACTACTTCAATAGCAGAAGATTCACCAGTTTGCTCCTCGATAACATTCTACAACATTAGACACATTTCTCTTCTCATCCTCTATAGTGTCTAGCAACCTTTTAAGTTTCCTATTCTCCTCTTGAATAGATAATTTAATCTCTTCCAATTCTTGGAGTAGTGTATGCTTCACACTCTTGCCCATGCTTGCAATCCAATCAGACCCGCTTTGATAACAATTGATCTGATAATTGATCGTCATTGACACCTTGCAATATTTAAAAATTTGGGTCTTTTAAAATGTCTTAGTTCTTATGTGTTCAGGTATGAATAGTTAAATTAAACGAACTTGACAATATAAAACAAGCATGCTATACTCAACATAAACTTCTCGAGAAGTGTGCGCAAACAAAAGAAACAAGATGAGAACCATATGTACAAACCAAAAGTCATATACACAACGGAAATATTAAAATACTTCATAGACAAAGACATCCATCATAGGATAGTAATTGTAAATGTTATATTGTATTAAAGAATTTATATGAGATGAGTACAAATGAGAATGAGGCTCCTGTATTTATAGCCAAGTAAGTACCCTTTAATGAACATGCATGTCTCTAAGACATGACTTTTCATTATTAACTAACTAACCATTAGTCAATTTATTATTATTTAATATCTATTTTTACATAATTTATGTTCATAACATTGTCTTTCCCTTCAAAAAACTTTGTCCTCAAAGCTTGTTGATAAAAGGACTTTAACTCTTATCTATTGCGAATATATTCTCTCCTTAGGACGGTCATCTTTGATGATACAAGTTGATATGATCCTTGGAGTGATATATAAAATTGTTGTACTAAGAACGGATCGGACCATTCTAGATTGATCTTTGATGGAACCAAATTTTGTGATAAATTGTTTTTGTGGGACTGGATTCTATAAACTTCAATATTCTTGGAAACATAAACTTGTCATTTATTTTTTGAGTGATATTGGTATGTAGATTGATGGGAAAGTCTTCTCTTGTGATTCAGATGTTGATACATAGTTCTTTTGGTTGGACTTCCCCTTTTCATGTTAGTGGTTGATTCTTGATTTTCGTCAGGTGTTGTTGTTGTTGAGTTGGAAACTAAATAATCATTTGGAATGTTCATCGCTTGAATGGAAACCTCTGAGTACGTCTTTACATAAGTAAGATTTGGATATGCCTGAACTATGAGATTAGTGGAATCAATGTTTGTTTATTCTTCCCCAACTTGGACTACTACATCTAGCAACTTTGGTTCTTCTTTTGCGACAATTTCTTCGAATCTATTCGTCAATGATTTCTTATCATCCTTAAGTTTTTTAATCTATCTGAGCAAATTTTGGTTATGATTTTGGAGACTTAAACATTCATCATTTTCAGAGTTAACCTTATTTTTACCTTCAATCTTCTCGTCTTTTAAACACTTGATTTGTTTTAATAAATGTTTTTTCACTTCTATTTACATGATAATTCTTTTTTATCCTATCTTGATTTTTTTTAATGGCCAAGGGCCTTTGACGAATCAACGAAATTGGCTGAATGGTGAACCTCCCACTTCATAGCGAAACACTTGAGTCTTAACGACAACGATGTTGACAGAGTTGATGGCTAAAAGTTGGGATCACACATGGCTCTGATACCAATATAACGACCAAAAGTCGTATATGCAGCGGAAATATTAAAATACTTCGTAGACAAAGACATCCATCATAAGATAGTAATTGTAAATTGTATATTGTATTAAAGAATTGATATGAGATGAGTACAAATGAGAATGAGGGTCCTATATATATAGCTAGGTAAGTACCCTTTCACGAACAGGCGTGTCTCTAAGACATGCCTTTTCATTATTAACTAATGAACCATTAGTTAATTTAATTATTATTTATAATTATATTTATATTATTATGATTATTATTTATTATCTATTTTATCTATTTTTACATGATTTATGTTCATAACAGTCCTCTTCTTGAAATTTGGTCATGACCTCCTTCTCTATTGTAGATGAAGCGGTGGATGATGCTTCTTGGAAACCACTCTTGCGGTGTGACACATATGAAGTATTCTTTAACTGAAAAAAGGTACAAACGTCAGAATTCTACTGATAAGAACCATATCCTTTATACTCATCATGGTCACAAACACTTCAAGTCTTGGACGGACCTTTTGCTGCTTCAATAGCAAAAAATTCACGAGTTTTCTCCTCGATAACATTCTACAACATGAGAAAACTTTCTCTTCTCATCCTCTACATCTTCTAGCAGCCTTTTAAGTTCCCTATTCTCCTCTGGAATATATAAGTTAATCTCTTCCAATTCTTGGAGCCTTGTATGCTTCAAACTCTTGTCCATGCTTGCAATCCAGTCAGACCCACTCTAATACCACTTGATCTGAAAATTGATCATCACTGGCACCTTGCAAGATTTAAAAATTTGGGTCTTTTAGTATGTCTTAGTCCTTATGTATTCAGGTATGAATAGTTAAATTAAACAAACTTGACAATATAAAACAAGCACACCATACTCAACATAAACTTGTGAAGAGGTACGCACAAAAAAAAGAAAGAAGATGACAACCATATGTAACGAACAAAAGTCTTATACACATCGGAAATATTCAAATACTTCGTAGACAAAGACATCCATCGTAGGATAGTAATTGTAAATTTTATATTGTATTGAATAATTGATATGACATGAGTACAAATGAGAATGGCGGTCCTATATATATATCCAGGTAAGTACCCTTTCATGAACATGCATGTCTCTAAGACATTCCTTTTCATTATTAACTAATTAACCATTAGTTAATTTACTTATTATTTATTATTATATTTATATTATTATGATTATTATTTATTATCTATTTATTATCTATTTTTACATAATTTATGTTCATAACAATCATCTTCCTGAAGTTTAGCCATCTCCTCCTCTACTATAGATGAAGTCGTAGATGATGCTTCTAGGAAACCACTCTTGCAGTGTGGCACATATTAAGTATTCTCCAACTGACAAAACGTACAAACGTTGGTGTTCTCCTTATTAGAACCATATCCTTTATACTCACCATGATCACAAACACTTCTAGTCTTGGAGGGACCTTTTAATACTTCAATAGCAAAAGATTCACCAGTTTTCTCCTTGATAACATTCTGCAACATGAGACAACTTTCCCTTCTCAACCTCTACAACTTCTAGCAACCTTTCAAGTTCCCTATTTTCCTCTTGAATAGATAAGTTAATCTCTTCCAATTCTTGGAGCCTTGTATGATTCAAACTCCTTCTCATGCTTGCAATCCAGTCAGACCCACTCTGATACCACTTGATCTGAAAATTGATAGTCACTGACACCTTGCAAGATTTAAAAATTTGGGTCTTTTAAAATGTCTTACGTGTTAACTAAATTAACCATTATTTAATTTACTTATTATTTATTATTATGTTTATATTATTATGATTATTATTTATTATCTATTTTTACATAATTTATGTTCATAACATTGACTTCCCCTTCAAACAACTTTGTCCTCAAAGCTTGTTGATTAAAGGACTTGAACTCTTATTTTTTTGTGAATGTCATCTTTCCTTGGGATGGTCATCTTTGTTGATACAAGTTGATATGATCCTTGGAGTGATATATAAAATTTTCGTACTAAGAACGGATCGGACCATCCTAAATTGATCTTCTACAGAATCAAATTGTGTGATGAATCATTATTGTGGAACTGGATTCTACAAACTTTTGTATTCCTATAAACACAAACTTGTCATTTATTTTCTGAGTGATATTGGTACGTAGATTGATGGAAAGTCTGGTCTTGTGATTCAAATGTCGATACATAGTTCTTTTGGTTGGACTTCCCCTTATCATGTTAGTGGTTGTTTCCTGATTTTATTCAAGTGTTGTTATTATTGAGTTGGTGACTGAATCATCACTTGGAATGTTTGCCATTTGAACGAAAACCTCTAAGTTGAATCGATGCTTGTTTTTCCTTCCCCAACTAGGACTACTACATCTAGTGAATTTGGTGCTTCTTTTGCAACAGTTTCTTCGAACCTATTCGTTAATGATTTCTTATCGTCCTTAAGTTTTAATCTGTTTGAGCAGATTTTAGTTATGATTTTTGAGACGTAAGCATTCCTCATTTTCTGAGTCAACTTTATTTTTGCCTTCAAGTTTCTCGTCGTTTGAACACTTGATATGTTTTAATAAATAAAAAGATCACTTCTTTTTATACGATAATTCTTTTTTTCCTATCTTGATTTTATTTATTTATTTTTAATAGCCAAGGGCCTCTGACGAATCAACGAAAGTGGCTGAATGGAGAACCTCCCACTTCGTAGCGAAACACTTGAGCCTTAACAAAAACAATTTTCATGAAATTGATGGCTAAAAGTCGGGATCATATGTGGCTCTAATACCAATGTAATGACCAAAAGTCATATATGCAGTACAAATATTAAAGTACTTTGTAGACAAATACATCCATTGTAGGATAGTAATTGTAAATTGTATATTGTATTAAAGAATTGATATGAAGTGAGTGCAAAAGAGAATGAGGGTCCTCTATATATAGCTAGGTAAGTACCCTTTCACGAATATGGATGTCTCTAAGACATGCCTTTTCATTATTAACTAACTAAACATTAATTAATTTACTTATTATTTTATATTATATTTATATTATTCTTATTCTTATTTATTATCTATTTTTACATAATTAATGTTCATAACAGTCCTCTTCCCGACTGTTACTATTGTCATTGTAGTCCTTGTTGATGAAAGGACTTGAACTCTTACCTATTGTGAATGTCTTCTCTCCTCAGGACAATCATTTGTGTTGATACAAGTTGATATGATCCTTGGAGTGATATATAAAATTGTCGTACTAAGAACGGATCAGACCATCTTAGATTGATCTTCTACGGAATCAAATTTTATGATGAATCATTATGTGGGACTGGATTCTGCAAATTTCAGTATTTCTGGAAACATAAACTTGTCGTTTATTTTCTGAGTGATACTGGTACGTAGATTGATGGGAAAGTTTGTTCTTGTGATTCAGATGTCGATACATATTTCTTTTGGTTGGACTTCCCCTTATCATGTTAGTGGTTGATTTCCGATTTTCTTCAAGCGTTGTTGTTTTTGAGTTGGAAACTAAATCATTAATTGGAATGTTCGTCGTTTGAGAGACAACCTTTGAGTATGGCTTTACTTCAATTGGATTTGGATTTGCCTGAACTGTGAGATTAGTGGAAACGATGTTTGTTTCTTCTTCCCCAACTTGGACCACTACATCTAGCAAGATTGGTACTTCTTTTGCGACAATTTATTCAAATCTATTTGTCAATGATTTCTTATTGTCCTTACTGTTAGATAATTTATGTTCATAGTAGAAGATTCACTAGTTTTCTCCTTGATAACATTCTGCAACATGAGACAACTTTCTCTTCTCATCCTCTATAGCGTCTAGTAGCCTCTTAAGTTCCCTATTCTCCTCTTGAATAGATAAGTTAATCTATTCCAACTCTTAGAGCCTTGTACATTTCACACTCTTTCCCATGTTTGCAATCCAGTAAGACCCGCTATAATACCACTTGATCGGAGAATGGATCATCATTGACACCTTGAAAGATTTAAAAATTTGGGTCTTTTAAAATGTTTTAATTCTTACGTGTTCATGTATGAACAGTTAAATTAAACGAACTTGACAATATAAAACAAGCACGCCATACTAAACATAAACTTGTGGAGAAATGCGTGCAAACAAAAGAAACAAGATGACAACCATATGTAACTACCAAAAGTCATATACGCAATGAAAATATTAAAATACTTCATAGACAAAGACATCTATCATAGGAAAGTAATTGTAAATAGTATAGTGTATTAAAGAATTGATATGAGGTGAGTACAAATGAGAAAGATGGTCATGTATATATAACCAGGTAAGTATTCTTTCATGAACAGACATGTCTCTAAGACATGTATTTTCATTATTAATTAACTAACCATTAGTTAATTTATTATTATTTATTATTTATATTTATATTATTTATGATTATTATTTATTATCTATTTTTACATAATTTATGTTCATAATATTGCCTCCCCCTTCAAGAATCTTTGTCCTCAAAGCTTGTTGATGAAATGACTTGAACTCTTATCTATTGTGAATATCTTCTCTCCTCAGGATGCTCATCTATGTTGATACAAGTTGATATGATCCGTGGAGTGATATATAAAATTGTCCTACTAAGAACGAATCAGACCATCCTAGATTGATCTTCTGCACAATCAAATTTTGTGATGAATCATTATCGTGGGACTGGATTCTGCAAACTTCAGTATTTCTAGAAACATAAACTTGTCGTTTATTTTCTGAGTGATACTGGTATGTGGATTGATGGGAAAGTTTGTTCTTGTGATTCGGATGTCGATACATAGTTCTTTTGGTTCGACTTCCCCTTATCATGTCAATGGTTGATTCTTTATTTTCTTCAGGAATTGTTGTTGTTGAGTTGGCGACTAAATTATCAATCAAAATGTTCGTCGTTTGAATGACAACCTCTGAGAACATCTTTACTTAAGTTGGATTTGGATCTTCCTGAACTATGATATTAGTGGAATAGATGTTTTTTTCTTCTTCCCCAACTTGGGCTACTACATCTAGCAACATTGGTACTTCTTTTGAACAATTTCTTCAAACCTATTCGTCAATGATTTCTTATTTTCCTTAAGTTTTTTAATCTGCTTGATTAGATTTTGGGTATGCTTTTTGAGAGAGAAACATTCCTCATTTTTGGAGTCAACTTTATTTTGCCCTTCAATCTTCTCCTCTATTTATATGATAATTTGTTTTTCCTATCTTGATTTTTTTATTTATGGCTAAGGGCCTCTAACAAATTAGTGAAACTGGCTAAATGGAGAACCTCCCACTTCATAGAAAAATGCTTAAGTTTTGATGGAAACAATGTTGATGGAGTTGATGGCTAAAAGTCGGGATCAGACGTGGCTCTGATACTAATGTAACCCCCAAAAGTCGTCTACGCAGTGGAAATACTAAAATACTTTGTAGACAAAGACATCTATCGTAGAATAGTAATTATAAATTGTATATTGTATTGAAGAATTGATATGAGGTGAGTACAAATGAGAATGAGGGTCCTGTATATATAAATCAGTAAGTACCCTTTCACGAACATGCATGTCTCTAAGACATGCCTTTTCATTATTAACTAACCCATTAGTTAATTTACTTCTTATTTATTATTATATTTATATTATTATGATTATTATTTATTATCTATTTTTACATAATTTATGTTCATAACAGTCCTCTTCCCAAAGTTTAGCCATCTCCTCCTTCTCTAATGTAGATGAAGTAGTAGATGATGCTTCTTGGAAACGACTCTTGTGGTGTAGCACATATGAAGTATTAACCATCTGCCAAAAGGTACAAATGTCAGTATTCTCTTGATAAGAACCATATCCTTTATGCTCACCATGATCACGAACACTTCTAGTCTTGGAGGGACCTTTTACTGCTTCAATAGAAAAAGATTCACTCGTTTGCTCCTCAATAACTTTCTGCAACATGAAACAACTTACTTTCTCATCCTCTACATCATCTCGCAGCCTTTTAAGTTCCCTATTCTCCTCTTGAATAAATAAGTTAATCTCTTCCAATTCTTGGAGCCTTGTACGATTCAAACTCTTGCCCATGCTTGCAATCCAGTTAGACCCGCTCTGATACCACTTGATCTGAAAATTGATCGTCATTGACACCTTGCAAGATTTAAAAATTTAGGTCTTATAAAATGTCTTAGTTCTTATGTGTTTAGGTATGAACAATTAAATTAGACGAACTTGACAATATAAAACAAGCATGTCATACTCAACATAAACTTGTGGAGAAGTGCACGCAAAAAAAAGAAAACAAAATGACAACCATATGTAATGACAAAAAGTCATATACGTAGTGGAAATATTAAAATGCTTCTTAGAGAAAGAAATCCATCATAGGATAGTAATTGTAAATTGTATAGTGTATTAAAGAATTGATATGAGGTGAGTACAAATGAGAATTAGGGTCCCGTATATATAGCCAGGTAAGTACCCTTTCACGAACAAGCATGTCTCTAAGACGTGCTTTTTCATTATTAACTAACTAACCATTAGTTAATTTACTTATTACTTATTATTATGATTATTATTTATTATCTATTTATTATCTATTTTGACATAATTTATATTCATAACATTGCCTTCCCCTTAAAAAAGCTTTGTCCTCAAACCTTGTTGATGGAAGGACTTAGAAATCTTATCTGCTGCCAATGTCTTCTCTCCTCGGGATGGTCAAATTTGTTGATACAAGTTGATATGATTCTCAGAGTGATATATAAAATTGTCATATTGAGAATGAATCAGACCATCCTAGATTTTTCTTCTACGGAATCAAATTTTGTGATGAATTATTATCACGGGACTGGATTCTGCAAACCTTAGTATTCCTGGAAACATAAACTTGTCGTTTATTTTTTTAGTGATACTAGTATGCAACTTAATGGGAAAGTATGCTCTTGTGATTCAGATGTCGATACATAGTTTTTTTGGTTGAACTTCCCCTGATCATGTTAGTGGTTGATTCATGATTTTATTCAGGCACTATTGTTGTTGAGTTAGCAACTGAATCATCACTCGGAATGTTCATCGTTTGAACGGGAACCTCTGAGTACGTCTTTACTTCAGTAGGATTTGGATATGCCTGAACTATGCAATTAGTGGAATCAATGTTTATTTCTTCTTCCCCAACTTGGACTAATACATCTAGTGACTTTGGTGCTTTTTTTGCCACAATTTCTTCGAACCTATTCATCAATGATTTCTTATCGTCCTTAAGCTTTATAATATGTTTGAGAATATTTTGGTTCTGATTTTTGAGACATAAACATTCCTCATTTTTTGAGTCAACTTTATTTTGGCCTTAACACTTCTCGTCTTTTAAACACTCGATTTGTTTTAATAAAAAATAAAAATAAATAAATAAATAAATAATCACTTCTTTTTTATATGGTAATTAATTTTTTCCTATCTTGATTTTTTTTAATGACCAAGGGGCCTCTGATGAATCAGCGAAACTGGTTGAATGGAAAACCTCCCACTTCATAGCGAAATGCTTGAGTGTTGATGGAAACAATCTTGATGGATTTGATCACTAAAAGTTGGGATTAGGCATGCTCTGATACCAATGTAACGACCAAAATTTGTATACACAGAAGAAATATTAAAATACTTCATAGACAAAGACATCCATCGTAAGATAGTAATTGTAAATTGTATATTGTATTAAAGAATCGATAAGACATGAGTACAAATGAGAATGAGGGTCTTGTATATATATATCTAGGTAAGTACCCTTTCATGAATAGGCATGTCTCTAAGACATGCCTTTTCATTATTAATTAACTAACTAACCATTAGTTAATTACTTATTATTTATTATTATATTTATATTACTATGATTATTATTTATTATCTATTTTAATCTGTTTTTATATAATTTATGTCCATAACAGTCATTTTTCCCAAAGTTTAGCCATCTCCTCCTTCTCTATTATAATGAAGCGATAGATGACGCTTCTAGGAAACCACTCTTGCGGTGTATCACATATGAAGTATTCTCCACCTAGCAAAAGGTACAAATGTCGATATTCTCTAGATAAGAACCATATCCTTTATACTCACCATGATCACAAACACTTCTAGTCTTGGAGGGACCTTTTACTGCTTCAATAGTAGAAGATTCACCACTTTTCTCCTCAATAACATTCTACAACATGAGACAACTTTCTCTTATCATCCTCTACATCTTCTAGCAACCTTTTAAGTTCCCTATTCTCCTCTTGAATAGATAAGTTAATCTCTTCCAATTCTTGGAGCCTTGTACGCTTCAAACTCTTGCCCATGCTTGCAATGCAGTCAGACCCAGTCTGATACTACTTGATCTAAAAATTGATTGTCACTAGCATCTTGCAAGATTTAAAAATTCGGGACTTTTAAAATGTCTTAGTTCTTATGTGTTTAGGTATGAACAATTAAATTAAACAAAATTGACAATATAAAAAATGCACGCCATACTCAACATAAACATGTGGAGAATTGCGCGTAAACAAACAAAACAAGATAAAAACCATATGTAACAACCAAAATTCATATACACAATGAAAATATTAAAATACTTCGTAGACAAAGACATCCATCGTAGGATAGTAATTATATATTGTATTAAAGAATTGATATGAGGGGAGAATTGTACATTCAAAAATATTTGTCCTCAAAGCTTGTTGATGAAAGGACTTGAACTCTTATTTGTTGTGAATGTCTTCTCTCCTCAGAACAGTCATCTTTGTTGATACAAGTTGATATGATCCTTGGAGTGATATATAAAATTGTCGTACTGAGAATGGATCGGACCATCCTAGATTGATCTTCTATGGAATCAAATTTTGTGATGAGTCATTATTGTGGGATTGGATTCTACAAACTTTTGTATTCCTGGAAACATAAAATTGTCGTTTATTTTCTAAGTATCAATATTGGTACGTATATTGGTAGGAAAGTTTTCTCTTGTGATTAAGATGTCGATACATAGTTCTTTTGGTTAGACTTCCCCTTATCATGTTAGTGGTTGATTCCAGATTTTCTTCAGGCAATATTGTTGTTCAATTGGCCACTGAATCATCACTTGAAATGTTCACCATTTGAATGACAACCTCTGAGTACGTATTTACTTCACTAGGATTTGGATCTATCTGAACTATGAGATTAGTTGAATCGATGTCTGTTTCTTCTTCCCCAACTTGGACTACTACATCTAGCGACTATGGTGCTTCTTTTGCAACAATTTCTTCGAACCTATTTGTTAATGATCTCTTATCATCCTTAAGTTTTTTAATCTGTTTGAGCAAATTTTGGTTATGAGTATTGAGACATAAACATTCCTCATTTTCTGAGTCAACTTTATTTTCGCATTCAATATTCTCGTCGTTTAAACACTTGATTTCTTTTAATAAAACAAAATTTCACTTCTTTTTATATGATAATTCTTTTTTTTTTCTATCTTAATTTTTGTATTTGTTTTTAATGGCCAAGGGCCTCCGACGAATCAGCAAAATTGGTTGAATGAAGAATCTCCCACTTTATAGCGAAACGCTTGAGCCTTAACGGCAACAATGTTGACGAAGTTGATGGCTAAAAGTCGGGATGAGATGTGGCTCTAATACCAATGTAATGACCAAAAGTCGGATACACAACAAAAATATTAAAATACTTTGTAGACAAAGACATCTATCATAGGATAGTAATTGTAAATTGCATATTGTATTAAAGAATTCATATGAGGTGAGTACAAATGAGAATGAGGGTCTTATATATATAGCTAGGCAAGAACCCTTTCATGAACGTGGATGTCTCTAAGACATGCATTTTCATTATTAACTAACTAAACATTAGTTAATTTACTTATTATTATATTCATATTATTATGATTATTATTTATTAACTATTTTTACATAATTTATGTTCATAACAGTCCTCTTCTCGAAGTTTATCCATCTCCTCCTTCTCTACTGTAGATGAAGAGGTAGATGATGTTTCTAGGAAACCACTCTTGTGATGTGGCACATACGAAGTATTCTCCAACTGACAAAAAGTACAAACATTGGTATTCTCCTCATAAGAACCATATCATTTACACTCACCATGATCACCAACACTTCTAGTCTTGGAGGGACCTTTTACTACTTCAATAGCAGAAGATTCACTAGTTTTCTCCTCGATAACACTTCTAGCCTTAAAAGGACCTTTTACTACTTCAATAGCAGAAGATTCACCAGTTTTCCCCTCGATAACATTTTACATCATGAGACAACTTTCTCTTCTCATCCTCTAGAATGTCTATCAACCTTTTAAGTTCCCTATTCTCCTCTTGAATAGATAAGTTAATCTTTTCCAATTCTTGGAGCCTTGTATGCTTCACACTCTTGCCCATGCTTGCAATCTAGTAAGACCCACTCTGATACCACTTGATCTAAAAATTGATCGTCACCGACACCTTACAAGATTTAAAAATTTCAGTCTTGTAAAATGTCTTAGTTCTTACATATTCATGCATGAAGGGTTAAATTAAACGAACTTGATAATAAAACAAGCACGCCATACTCAAGATAAACTTGTGGAGAAGTGTGCACAAACAAAAGAAACAAGATGACAACCATATGTAATGACCAAAAGTTGTATACGCAACGGAAATATTAAAATACTTTGTAGACAAAGACAACCATCATAGGATGGTAATTGTAAATTTTATATTGTATTAAAAAATTTATATGAGGTGAGTACAAATGAGAATGAGGGTCTTATATATATAGCCAGGTAAGTACCCTTTTATGAACAGACATGGCTCTAAGACATGCCTTTTCATTATTAACTAAGACAACATTAGTTAGTTTATTATTATTTATTATTATATTTGTATTATTATGATTATTATTTATTATTTATTGTTATCTATTTTTACATAATTTATGTTCATAACATTGTCTTCCCCTTAAAAAAGCTTTGTCCTCAAATCTTGTTGATGAAAGGACTTGAACTCTTATCTGTTGTGAATGTCTTTTCTTCTCAGGACGGTCATATTTCTTGATACAAGTTGATATAATCCTTGGAGTGATATATAAAATTTTCATACTAAGAACGGATCGTACCATCGTAGATTGATCTTCTGCGGAATCAAATTGTGTAATGAATCATTATTGTGGGACTAGATTCTGCGAACTTCAGTATTCCTCGAAACATAAACTTGTCGTTTATTTTCTGAGAGATATTGTTACATAGATTGATGGGAAAGTCTGCTCTTGTTATTTGAATGTCGATACATAGTTCTTTTGGCTGGGCTTCCCCTTATCATATTAGTGGTTGATTCCAGATTTTCTTTTGGTGATGTAATTGTTGAGTTGGCAACTAAATCATCACTTGGAATGTTCACCATTTGAACGGAAACCTCTAAGTACATCTTTATTTCAGTAGGATTTGGATCTGCCTGAACTATGAGATTAGTTGAATCGATGTTTGTTTCTTCTTCCCCAACTTGGACTACTACATCTAGCGACTTTGGTGCTTCTTTTGCCACAATTTCTTCAAACCTATTCGTCAATGATTTCTTATCGTGCTTAAGTTTTTTAATTTGTTTGAGCAGATTTTGGTTATGATTTTTGAGACGTAAACATTCCTCATTTTCTGAGTCAAATTTATTTTGGCCTTCAAGCTTCTCATCTTTTAAACACTTGATTTGTTTTAATAAAAAACAATTCACTTTTATTTATATGATAATTCTTTTTTTTCCTATCTTGATTTCTTTTTAATGGCCAAGGGCCTTTAAAGAATCAGTGAAACTGGTTGAATGGAGAACCTCCCACTTTATAGCGAAACATTTGATTCTTGACAACAACAATGTTGACGGAGTTGATGTCTAAAAGTCGGGATTAGACATGGCCCTGATACTAATGTAACGACCAAAAGTCATATATGCAACAAAAATATCAAAATACTTCATAGGCAAAGACATCCATCATAGGATAGTAATTGTAAATTGTAAATTGTAGTAAAGAATAGATATGAGGTGAGTACAAATGAGAATGAGGGTCCTGTATATATAGCTAGGTAAGTACCCTTTCACGAACAAGCATGTCTCTAAGAAATGCATTTTCATTATTAATTAACTAACCATTAGTTAATTTACTTATTATTTATTATTATATTTATATTATTATGATTATTATTATTATTTATTATCTATTTTTACATAATTTATGTTCATAACAGATCTCTTCCCGAAGTTTAGCTATCTCCTCCTTCTCTACAGTAGATGAAGCGGTAGATGATGCTTCTTGGAAACAACTCTTGCGGTGTGGAACATATGAAGTATTCTCCAATTAAAAAAAGGTACAAACGTCGATATTCCACTGATAAGAACCATATTCTTTATACTCGCCATGAGCACAAACAGTTCTAGTCTAGGAGGGGCCTTTTACTGCTTCAATACCAGAAGATTCACTAGTTTTCTCCTTGATAACATTATGCAACATGAGACAACTTTCTCTTCTCATCCTTTACAATGTCTAGCAGCCTTTTAAGTTCCCTATTCTCTTGTTGAATAGATAAGTTAATCTCTTCCAATTCTTGGAGCCTTGTATGATTCACACTCCTACCCATGCTTGTAATCTAGTCAGATCCTCTCTATTACCACTTGATCTGAAAATTGATCATCACTGACACCTTGCAAGATTTAAGAGTTTGGGTCTTTTAAAATGTCTTAGTTCTTACATGTTCAGTTATGAATAGTTAAATTAGACGAACTTGACAATATAAAAAAAGCATGCCATACTCAACATAAACTTGTGGAGAAGTACGCACAAACAAAAGAAACAAGATGACAACCATATGATAACGGAGTTCGTCAAGTGTGGACTATGTCTCCGGGCCCTGCTTCAATCTTGGGGTGGTTGCTTTATTGACCTTAGCATCTAGATAATGAGTACATATAGTCTATGTCAATATAAGGAAGAGATCCTCTCCTCTTCTGACACTATCTCTCCTACAAAGAGATGTTTTCTTACAAAAAACTCTCATTCGTAGAGTCCTTCACTTTCAACAAGCAAAGAAAGTATAACAAAAGTTCACTCTCACATGTAGTGGAAATAGGTCCTCATGAATCCGTTGCTCAGAATAAACTCATACTCATCATCAACACAATTGTCACGCAATTCGGAGATCAACGAATATAATCAAGACTACTACCTGATGAAGTGTCAACATGGTCTTCTCTCAAAACCCCAATCTGAAGATCACTTGAAAATCAGTCGCTCAAATGAGAAAACAAGAATCTGCATATGAATTCCTTGTGAAATTTTGATTCATTTGAGTATAAACTCAACTATATTTCACTCAGGCCCTCCAAGCCTCACTTAGGAGCCCCTACCTCGAAAATAGTGGGAAATTAGAGTTGACCACTCTTGATCACCAAAACCATGATGACACATTGGTTACATCAAATTGCAATTTTGACACTACCATACTGCTCAAAAGGGTCAAAAACCCTTACCTTAGCTCTTATGAGACTCGAAAAGGCCTCAGGATGGCAAAAATACTTCCCTTCTCCAAAAGGCACTGTAATTGTTCTCCAAAAGCCTTAATTCTGCAAACTTTTCAAGAAAAAGAATTATAGCCCATTGGTTGGGTGTTGCACTATTAACCTGTCGGTCCGAGTTCGAGTCCACTGCCTGATATTTGTTGCATGTTATGGTTTGGTTTTAAACTATGAATATATATTAAATTGGGGTTGTTGGCACCCTAACATTTCAAATCCCCTCCATTGTGGTCGCATGGCACATCACATAACCATGGGTCATTGTCCTGTCCATTTGCCCCGCTTCCGTACACAAGACTTACCATATATCCGCCCAAATGTTGGCTCTGAACTCGTTGTTCCAAGTGAATCTTAACACACACAAAATTTTACAGTCTCAAAATTCCTTTTAAATGGCTCCATTGCTTATAACTCGAAATTTAAATCCATTGCAACTTGAACGAGCGTAAAAGGACTCCATATGACGAAGTTATTGCAGGTCAAAGTTTGGGGTTTATAGGTAAAAGAAGTCAAAGTCAAATGATAGATCAAAGTTGACTGCCACATGGAAATCTGTATAGATGCTGCAGTACGACTGATGATATCATCATGCTGACATGGCAGTATGATGATGACATCATCTTGTTGACATGGAAACACAGAGATGCCACATGTCACTCAGATTTGGAATTTTCAGCATCATGTTGGGCCAATGAAATTATGCTAGATGGCATTAACATAGATGACGTGGTGTACGGGCATGACATGTGGTGCTGACATGGAATGATGACTAGATAGGGTTGATTGCACGGTGACAATGCACCATGTGGCCTAGTTAGAGATCACCAAATGGCCTGATGACAAGCAGATAAGTGAGTATGTCATTGAAATGGACATGGATGAATCACATGAGGACATGTCGCAGAGTACGAATCTGACAAGTGGCATCATGGGATTTTTCCGAGTTAGGCAAATCAAACAAGGACAAATGGTTGTATGGAGGATTAGTTGTATGTTGACATCGCATGGTGACTGGGTGTACAGAGTGGCCAAGTGGGCCAATCACAGGGTGCCACATGGCCCTGTGAGAGGCCACCATGCGGCCTTGGGATTCGCATCAAAATTTGTTTAATCAACTAAAACAACCTCCACAGGAATCGAATAGAGAACCTCTAGCAAACCAAACCAACACCCTATCGGTGTGCCACAAGATTCATTTGTTCAACTATAGTTACAGGTTATATTTAAAGTGTAGTGGCTAGACAATTAGGAGAAATGCACAGGCCCACCTGATTGGCCTGACACATGGTTTGTGGTTATCACATGAAATGGCGAGACCACATTAAAGGTAATGAACAGGGCCAATGACCTATGATTGTATTACATCAATGTGGTCAGGAGTGGAGGCTTAAGAGTCGGAAGGTGCTACAAGCTCGAAGCTAATAGATGGGAGGTCATATAGTAAGTTTCATGACCGAAGGCAAAGCAGATGGATGGGCCAACGACCCATGGTTATATGATGTGTCATGCGACCACAGAGGAGGGGATGCGAAACGACGGGGGCCAACAATCCCAATTTAATATCTATTCAATGTTTAAGACAAAACAATAATGCGCAAAAAATGTTGCTGGGTTGTGTTACTCGAACCTAGACTAGTGGGTTAACAATGCAATACCCAACCAATGGGCTATAAATCGTTTTGTTGAAAATTTTGCAGGACAAAGGCTTTTGGAGAATAGTTTTAGTGCATTTTGGAGAAGGGAGTTATTTTGGCCATCCTAAGGCCTTTTCAAGCATTGCAAGAGCTGAGATAGGGGTTTTTGACCCTTCTGAGCCGTATGGTAGCGTCAAAATTTCAGTTTGATGTAACCAATGTGTCATCATGGTTTTGGTGACCAAGAGCGCTCTCAACGCTAATTTCCCAATATTTCTAAAGCAGGGGTTCATGAGGGAGGCCTAGAGGGCCCAAGTGAAATATAGTCAAGTTTATACTCAAATGACTCGAAATTTCACAAGGAATTTATTTGTAGATGTTCGTTTTCTCATTTGAGCAACCACTTTTTAAGTGATCTTCAGATTGGGGTTTTGAGAGAAGGCCATGGTGACACTTCATCAGGAGGTATTCTAGTTTATAGTCGTCAATCTACGAATTGTGTGACAATTGTGTTGATGATGAGTATGAGTTGAATCCAAACAATGGATTCATGAGGACTTGTTGCCACTGCATGTGAGAGTGTCCTTTTGTTATAATTTATTTTCTTATTGAAAGAGAAGGACTCTATGAGTGAGAGTTCTCTGTAGGAGAACGTCTCTTTATAGGAGAGATAGTGCCACTCAAGGAGAGAGTGCATTTCTTGTATTGACAAAGATTGTATGTACCATTATCTAGATGTTGAGATCAATAAAGCGTTCACCCCAATATTGAAGTAGGGCCCAAAGATGTAGTCCACACTAGATGAACTCCATTATCATATGGTTTTCATCTTGTTTATTTTGCTTGTGCACACTTCTCCACAAGTTTATGTTGAGTATCCCATGCTTGTTGTATATCGGTAAGTTCGTCTAATTTAACCGCTTATACCTGAAGACGTCAGAACTAAGACATTTTTAAAGACCCAAATTTTTAAATCTTGCAAAGTGTTAGCAACGATCAATTTTCAGATCAAGCGGTATCAAAGCATGTTTGACCAAATTGCGAGCATGGGAGAGAGTTTGAAGTATGCAAGGCTCCAAGAAGTGGAAAGAGATTAACTTATCTCTTCAAGAGGAGAATAAGGAACTTAAAAGGCTACTAGAAGTTGCAGAGGATGAGAAAAGAAAGTTATGTCTCATGTTAAAGAATGTTATCAAGGAGCAAACTCGTGAATCTTCTGCTATTGAAGCAATAAAATGTCCCTCCAAGACTAGACAAGTTTTTGGTCATGGTGAGTATAAAGGATATGGTCCTTATTGGGAGAATATCGATGTTTGTATATTTTGTTAGTTAGAGAATACTCCCTATGTGTTGCACCATAAGAGTGGTTTCCTAGAAGCATCATCTACTACTTTGTCTACAATAGAGAAGAAGGAGGAGATGGTTAAACTTCAGGAAGAGGACCAAGGGTTGTACACAGAAAGGAGGTCAGAAATACTTCATGTTCAAGTCCAATTCATTCTTGTGATAATGATAATGTTGTGTTCGCATCATTTGAGAGACATACCAAAGGTATTGCTATGAAATTGTTGACCAAGATGGGATATAATGGCAAGGGTATTAGAATTAATGGTCAATGTATCATTAACCCTATCGAGGTAAGAATACGACCCTGACATGAAGGATTGGGATATGGCCAAGAAGAAGTTGGAGAATGCTCAGAAACTACAGAGATAAGGAATTTTACTAGTGTGGAATTCATGTAGAAAGAACTCTTACAAATTGATGGAGCATCACATCATGGTGCCGATGAGGATGGCAAAATATCTCCAAAGAGAAATGGGTATTTATCACATAATGATGTTGACAATGATTGCAATACATCTCCAGAGAGAGATGAGTGTCTCAAAGGAATAACTAAGTCAAGTTCTCCTCGTCAATTGATTAGTCCAAAAGACAATCATGAAAGGTATAAGCATCGTGATTATTCAAATGTTTTCTTTGATTATAAGCAACATGATCATATGAATAAAACTTTGAGGAAAATGTTTCCTTGTAATTTTTGTCATGCACCTAACCACTATGTAGCCAAGTACCAAGAAAGGAAAGCATTGATCCAAAAAATGAACATGTCATCTGGAAGTGAAAGAAGGAAGGAAGACCCTCTTCTAGGTTTGAAGGCTTTCTTGCCAAGAAACAAGCGCAAGAATTTTTGCACCCATTGCAATATAAGTGGGCACTAGATTGAAAAGCACTGGAAACTTCATTTACAACTTCATCCCAAGAAGGATAAGAAGGCTATACAATTGGTTGTGAAGGAAGTGGCCTATGAAAGAGTGGAGCACATTCTAACCATCCCTAAAGTAGCTCTTGAAGCAAGTTGCTTGCAAAATAAAACTCACTAGTTTGGTTGGGTAAGAAGTGGGTAGACTATTTGTCTAGTTGAAAGCTGCATTTTATTTGTAAGTCACATGTTGCATTTCCCCATAGTTGGGATATTTGTAAAAGTGATGACATGTATAAATCACTTATATGCAACATTGTGTTTCTTTTTGGGCTTGTTGTTGAGTCAATGGAGATGGAAATTTGAGAGATGAGTTTATTTTATGTGTGTACAAATTTTGGAGCGTGAAAGTTCTTTTTTGGGAAGGCGTAATCTAGGTGGATCATAACACGCTCAAAATTTGACTATCTCAAAATTCCTTGTAAATGTTGGCATTATGTTTCTGGTATGGTTATATGTTACAGATGTTTTACTTGATGGCAACATCCATGGCATGGCTCTCAATATGATGAGAATTAAGAAGTACGCAGGAGAAAAGTTCACGGAATTTTATGCAGAGAAAAGTTTATAAAAGTTTATTTCATGTTGAGAAAAGTTCACGGAATTTTATGCAGAGAAAAGTTTATTTCATGTGGGTAAACTTACCTTTGGTCCATGGTAGTTAGTCCTTGGAATTTGAACCTATGGTTTTTGGACCATGGCATCTCGACAGACGTGTTGATCCCTAGTATTGAGTTCATGGTATTGGTTTGTTATGGTTTTGGCCCGTGGTATTGGCCTATATAAAGCAAAGGAGATCATTTGGCTTGTGTATGCTTTTGGGTTGAATATCTTAAGATCTGAAATATTGGGTTATTGTTTCAAAAGCTCGATCTATATGAAAGTGAAGTGGAAAG
>APFE031251202.1:54555-67554 GCA_000404065.3 Pinus taeda
GCTATAGAATCTATGTAGCCAGTCAAAGGGAAGTCGTGATTAGTCATGATGTCACCTTTGATGAAGATATGGCTCTCAACAAGGTGGACAATCTTCCGACTTTGAGGAGCTCTCGAGAAGTCGACACCAGGGAACCAAAAGAAAAGGATGATGAATCAATGCCTAATGTAGAAGAACCCATGGATCTGATTGATCCTCCTCCACATGAGTTTTCCTCTTCTAGGAAGAGGCCTTCATGGCTTAGGGGGGTACTTGATGATGCTGAAGAACATGTTGCACCCCAAGGAACCTTTCGTGAAAGTAAAAAATCTAATAGGTATCAGGGATGCCTGACCATCATGAGCACGATCATACAAAATGAGCCTTCATCATTCTCAGATGTCGTCAAGCATCAAGTATCATTCTCAGATGTCGTCAAGCATCAAGTATGGAAGGATGCTATGACCATAGAATATGAGTATATTATGGAGAATGATGTCTAGGAAGTAGTTCAAAGACCCCGGACAAGATAATTGTTACTTCAAAATGGCTTTACAAGATAGCGCATGCAGCAGATGGAAGTACAAAAAAGTATAAGACTCGTTTTGTTGCTTGTGGTTTCTCCCAGGAGGAAGGTATAGACTATGATATTTGCATATTTTTCCAGATATATGACCATCCACTTGATCATAGCCCTTGTGGCTTCACAAGGATGGAACCTACATCAGATGGATAGACTACATTCATGCACGATTCGATCAAAGATGAGGTCACTGTGGAGCATCCTGAAGGATTTGATATTTATGATTGAAAATCTCATGTATGTAGGTTGAAGAAGGCTCTCTATGGGCTGAAGCAAGCACCCCAAGCATGGTATGACAGGATCGATAGCTACTTGATGAAGCTAGGATTCACTAGGAGTGAAGCCGATCCTAACCTTTACCTTAAGGTTGGAGATGACAAGCCTCTCAGACTGGTGTTGTACGTGGATGACCTCTTTCTAATAGGTGCATACCCTCTCATTCACAAATGTAAGAGGGAGTTAGCTTCTAAATTTGAAATGAAACAAGGACTTGAAGTGTGGCAGAAGCCAAGGGAAATTTTCCTATCTCAAGGAAAATATATGGTGAAGATTCTGAAAAGATTTGGTATGGTGGACTGCAAGCTTGTGACTACCTCAAGGATCTTAACTTTTAGAAGTTATATGGTAGTGATGTTGGACCACATTTGGGAAATGCCTCTAAGTTTCATAAACTCATTCGGATTGATGTTCTTGGTGAACCTCCGTCTGAACATATGTTTTGCAGTTAACATTGTGAGCTCATATTTGGTTGAGCCTCACTGGATTGATGCCAAGAATATTCTGAGATATCTTCGTGGCACAATTACTAATGGGTTAAGATACACTGTCAGAGATGTGAGACTACTTGGATATACAAATGTTGATTGGGCAGGCAGTGTGGTAGACCATAAAAGCACTTCCGGGTACTATTTCGCCTTGGGATCTACTTCGATATCCTAGATGAGCAGGAAGCAGAAGTCAGTGGCTTTGAGCAATGCCGAAGCAGAATATATTTCTGCTAGCATGGCCTCCTGTGAGGCAGTCTAGTTGCGAAAGCTCTTCAGTGAGCTGTGTGGATTTACATTGGATACCACTGTGATTCTCTGTAACAACCAGAGGTGGGATTCAACTATTGAGGAATCCGGTGTTCGTTGATTGCTCCAGCAGATAGACATCATCTGGGATATGGTAAGTCAATGAGCAAGGAGGCTCCATTGCATTAAGATGATGTACAGGTCAATACACCTTGTCAAAGCCCCGAGGAAAGATCTAATTTGTGATTTTCCCAAATGACTTGGAGTCATCAAGAAACCCTTGTACAAGGGTCCTGCATGTTGCATACATTGAGCTCTGGGAGCTCTAAGGGATTGTGGTTCTTACTGGAACAACATACGACCACAGGGTGACTCACCCTCTCCTGGTGGTGCGCACTGGAACAAGATGATTCGCTCTCTTGTGAAACAAGATGATTCACTCTCTTGTGAGACAAGATGATTCGCTCTCTTGTGGAACAGGATGATTTGCTCTCCTGTGTAGCAAGATGATGTGTTCTCCTGTCAGGCTTGGATTGATGTGTTCTCCATGGCGATTGTAGTAGGATTGATGTGTTCTCCTGTGAGGCCTAGATTGGTGTGTTCTCCATGGTGATTGTAGCAGGATTGATGTGTTCTCATGTGAGGCCTGGATTAATGTGTTCTCCATGGCGGCTTAGATTGATGTGTTCTCCATGGGGATTGTAACAGGATTGATGTGTTCTTCTGTGAGGACAAGATTGATTAGTTCTCCTATCGAGGCATCCTACCCATGCAGTTTGGGACTCATGGGAAGTACCTCTCATCTAATCAATGAGCAGGGAAATAAAGTTTGGGACCATAGTAGTACCGATGGACGCATAATTGTATCTACCTTACTCCCTATGCTAGGATGACCTCCATTGATCTGGGATCAATGATACTAGTTTGGGACCAGTGGTAGGAGTTGTACCATACTATGACACTCACTTTGGGTCGGTTAAGACTGGTATGGGACCAATGGTACATACTTTGAGATTGACTTTGTGTCAATGCAGTATTGGTCTCAGACCAATGAGAGTGGTACATACTATGATGCTAACTTCGGGTTGGTTGAGACTAGTTTGGAACCAGTGGTACACTCTCTGAGACTGCGAGTGGTAGGAGTGATACTTACTATGAAGCTGACTTCGGGTCGGTTGAGACTGGTCTGGGACCAATGGTACGCACTCTGAGGCTGACTTTGAGTCAGTGGAGGATGGTACTAGTCTGGGACCAGTGGAGTTGTACTCACTATGACGCTGACTTTGGGTTGGTTGAGACTGGTCTATGACCAGTGGTACATACTCTGAGACTGACTTTGAGTCAGTATGATACATCATCGATCATTTCTTCTTCTTCATAATTCGGACAAAAGAAGAGCAGAACAAAACAATGCAAGAGCAGAGTAGAACAAAGCAGAACAGTACAGATCAGTACAGGGCAGAACAAGACAAAGCAGAACAAGCATAATAGAGCAGAGCAGGGCAAGGGTCAGGCTGTACAGGGTAGTGCATTTGATGGATGAATAGTAGCAACTGATAGATAGATTGTAGATGAATTTCTCCCTAGTTGAGAGGGAGTGTTAAAATTGGCAACCAGGGCAAAACTTCATGTGGGTCATCTTATTCATGGCTAATAATATTTTTATTATATTCCTCTCATCGAGAGGTGTAGGATTGATATAAATCTCATCCGATTCTGATAAGTATTCATGGAGATATGAATTTATTTTGATTATGGAATTATTATCAAGCCGACCTACAACTCATGTAGGCTCAGAAGCCCAACAGTCACATCTATTCAAACACCAACGTTGTGTATAAATATAGGAGGAATTTTCCTCATTTGGACTCACTCATCTCATCACATCTCTCTCTCTCTCTACTGTGCAGAAAAAGGTCTCTCTCTCACACATGTGAAGCCGGAAGCTGTTGAACCTGAAGCTGCAACTGCAGATCCAAAGTTTGATTAGTGTTGACCATCATATCTCCACAGAACTACGTTGTAGGTCCATCTAGATCTCCTCTAAAAGCTACAATTTTTGGTGGTGGAATCAAGTCAATCTGACGGACGATTTGCAAGATATCGACTGCCCTAGTTTGAAGGAAGCTGTTGAAACTGAAGCTACAAATATAGAAGTGAAGTTTGACCTGTGTTGACTAGAATATCTCCTCATCTGAATTGTGTTGTAGGTTCATCTAAACTTCCTCTGAAAGCCACAACTTTTGGTGGTGGAATCAAGCTGATCCAACAGTCGGTTTGTGAGATATCGTTTGCCCTAGTTTGATGATGAAGCTGCTAATAATGATGCTGCTGATCTAGGGTTTGCTACTACTGATATAAATCATATTTATTGTACTATTTCTCTCTACTGAATTATTGAAGATAAAAGAAGATTTTATCAAAGTGTTTCCCCACACAATGTGGGGTTTGTCCCTGGCTAGCCGCCACATCTTGTGTCTCTTGTCTTGGCTTGTTTTCTGTCGATCGTTTAATGTTCTATCTACACTTTATTTTATGTACATGTGATTGCTAATTTGTGGAATATAATAAGAAAAAGAAGTAAACTGTTATAAGCATAGAACATACCATAACTTAACAATAAGGAGTCAAACTTACCATGATTACCTTTCTTTTCCTTAAACGCATCCCATTTGAGAACCCAGTCACCAACTTGGAAATTGTCCACTTTTGCCTTCCTGTCAAAGGTTTCTTTGATTTTCTTCTGATGAGCTTTTGACTTCTCAACCAGCTACTCTCTAATCTATTGTAGTTCAACCATGTTATTCGTTCTCCTTACCATGTCATTCTCTTCATCTTGTTCTTCTTGCAAATTTGGCCACAAGGAGAATCAGCTAGATAGGGAAAACAACATTAGCGCCATAAACTAGCTTAAATGGAGAATTTCCTTTGGACTTTTTAATGGTAACTCTTTCATCCCATAGTTCAAACTTCAACTTGGAATCCCAGCTCTTTTTTTTGTCCTCTAATAGTTTTTTGATTACCCTTACTAGACTCTTGTTAGATGTTTCTACCAAACCATTGCCTTGAGGATAATGTGAGGTAGAATGCACCAATCGAATGCCCATGGATTCAATCATGTCCACCAGTTCTTTTGCCTTGAAAGCTGCTACATTATCAGTGACTAGTTTGGTTGGGCAACCAAATCTAGTGAAAATATTCTCATTCAAGAACTTTATCACAACTTGATGATTGGCATTCTTAGTGGGTATAGCCTCAATCTACTTGGTGAAATAATCAGTGGCTACCAAGATCCATTTGTGTTGGCCACTGGAATGTGGGTTGATCTCACCTATAAAGTCCAAGCCCCACTGCTGGAAGGGACCATTGACATGTACTGGCTTCAAGGGAAGAGATTTTAGTTGTTGTCTTCCCGCAAGCCTCTGACATTTGTCACAAGATTTCACAAAAGAAAACACATCAGAGAATAGAGTAGGCCAATAATACCTAGCCCTCAAGGTTTTGTGGGCTGTGGTTTTCTAATAATGATGCCCTTTGGAGATATTAGAATGAGACTGATGCATGACTTCCACAAATTGTCCTTTATCTAGACATCTCAAAAGGATTCCTGATGGGTCTTTGCAATAAAGAAGATTTTATTAATGCAGAATTTGGTTGATCTGAGTTTAATGGTCCAATCTTGACTTGAGCTAAGCCCTGGAGGGACTTTTAGCTTCTGCAAAAATTGAACTATGTTGGAATACCATTCACAGGTAGCCAGATTTTCAGCCAAAGACTGATTCTGATTTTGCTCTTCTGCTGCTTCCTCTGTCTACTCATCATCTGAATTTGGACCCATGCAATTTATGTCTAACAAACTGCAAATTTTCTCAACCATAAGTTTAGCCAAGCCCTGACCTTTGACAAGTTTAGTGGGTTTCATCTCTATGTTAAACTCTATGAATTTTGCAATCCATTTAGCTCTCTTTCCATCAATATCTGGCTGAGTTAAGGAGGCTGAAGGTACATATGCAACCACTTTGGAATGAAGAATATAAATTCTGAATCCCTTCAAAGATTTTATGGGAGCATAAGCTTGTTTTTCAATAAGGTCATACCTTATTTCAGCATCCTTTAGAGTTTTGCTGAAAAAGGTCACGGGGTGCTCTATGCCTTCATCATTTTTCTGCAATAGAACTACTGCAAGTGTATCATAAGAGGCAAAAGAGAAGATACAAAACTCCTTAGTGTAATCTGGGTTGGTTAGAGTGGGAGCTTCCATGATAGCTTGCTTGATGGATTCAAAAGAGCTTCTTGCAGCATCTGTCCATTTTAGTTCTGATCCTTTCTTTAGCATGGAAGCGATGTGCTTCACTAGCTCTACAAAGTTTGGAATGAACCTCCTTACAAAGTTAATCTTACCCAGGAAGGATTGAATGTTCTTTTTTGACCTTGGGATGAACAATGTCTGAATTGCTTGAACTCTTGCTGGATCAATCGTCACATCTTCAGCAGAAACAATATGTCCCAGAAGTTTGCCTTCTTCTAGAAAAAACACTGACTTCTTTGGGTTCACCGAAATTCCAAACTATATAAAGACCTTATTCAAATGCTGCAAATAGTCCTAATGACTACTAGAGAAGACTATTATGTCATCAAGGTAAATAAGGACAAACTTGTCCTTCTCTCCCACAAAGACTATGTCCATGGCCCTCTGAAAAGTAGCCCCAGCATTCATCAATCCGAAAGGCATCTTGGAGTACATGAAAGTGCCCCAAGGAGTAGTGAAGGTGGTATTTTCCTAATCTTCTGTATGTACAGCAATCTGATTGTAACCTGAAAATCCATCCAAGAAGGACATGAATCTAACGCCTGAAACTCTTTGCAGCAAGTGTTCCATCTTAGGCAAGGAGTAGTTATCTTTTTTAGAGCACTTGTTAAGATTTATGAAGTGAACACAAAGCCTGATTTCTCTATTTTTCTTACTACCACAAGGTTAGCTATCCACTTTGAATACCTTAGGGGAACTATGATTTTGGTATCCAACAACTTCTTAATTTCTTTCTCAATCAAAGGCAATAAGAGAGGGTTGATAGGTCTTAATTTCTGCTTAAAAGGGATGGTGTTTTTTTCCAGTGGAATCTTATGCTGACTAATGTTTGTGCCATAGGTCTTAAGATCATTGTATTCCCAAGAAAAAATATCAGTGAATTGCTTCATGAGGGTGCAATACTCATAATTCTGGGCAGAAGACAAATCAGTGGACAGATTTATGTATTTTGGATTAGTTGGGCTCCCTATATTATGTTTACAAATAGTAGACTCGTTTTCTTTTTTGGTAGGCTTATAAGCCACATCGTTATGATCGAACAACGTCTCTAGAGGCACCAATCCCTTGGGTATATGGTTACTAGACAACTGGACAATGCTTCCTCAGCCGATCTCGTCCTTTTGCTTTGACTGGCCGCATTCTTCCATGGTTTCATTTTCTTGGTCGATGTATGTTTCAGAAAATTCCTCAATGACTTGTAGAAACCTATTTATTTCATCATCGTCTTCAAAAAATTTCCAGTGTTTGACATTGTCAAGCAGAGACAGTCTATATTTCACCTAAACTTCATACATCAATTTAGGAGGCAAAGGGGAAATAAACGTACTAGCAGACACAACAAGGGAGTCAACAAGATGGTTCTTCATTCTCAAAATGTAATAAATGCTGAAATTATTAAAAAGAATCCTTGAGCCTCCATACCTCACCTTTGTATGATTTCAGCCTTGGATGCTTTGCTTGGAAATTTTTATTGACCTACTAAATGATGAGGTCTGCATCTCCAAACACTTTCAGGCCTTTGATTCCCATTTCTCTAGCAACACTTAAGCCCAATATCAAGGCTTCGTACTCTGCTATATTATTTGTGACCTGAAAAGTTAATTTGAAAGATAAATGAATGTATTCTTGTGTAGGGGACACAAGGACTACACCTTCCCCTGCAGCTTCCTTAGAGCAAGCTCCATCAAAGAACATGTCCCAAATATGTGGGCCTTCTTCCTCTGCGATCTGAAAAACTGGTTCCTTAAGCTACATGGAGGGCATCTAAGATTCTTCAATCTAAAGAATACAAGCTCCAAAATCAGTGTCAACAACATAGATGGGATGATTAGTGGGATTCTTCTCATCACTGATGATATAAGCCAACTGATCCTCTTTGTACAATCTCCTATTTTGACCTCCAAAAACTGGGACAGTAGCATAGAACAGATCATTTTGCAATGTTCCACCTAATCTCTTGATCCAACCTCTAGAAAGAAACATGCCAAACTTGGGGGGGTACATCTACTACCACAATATCCATCATCATGCTTTTCATGGGCAGCTGAGACAAAGTGATGGCTAGGTCCTTGATTAATCCCAGGCATTTCACTTTTCTAGAGTTAAAAGAAAACATGTCATGATAAGGCTTGGTAATGTCAAGACCCAACTCATCCATGACAGCCTTGGGCATTAGATTATGGTTGGCTCCAGTGTCCAGAAGATAGTTGTGAATTATTTTATCATGAATAGTCAGAGAGACATAGAATGATGGGGAGTTCTCTTCACAATTTTCAATCATTGGGCTGAGAATAACAACTGGCTTGTCATCTTATAGATTTACATAGTCATTGGAGGCTTGGATGGCTTTAGGCTCAAGGGCCTCGAGGATGGATCTTTTGAAGGACTCATTCTTCATTAGTTCAATCAGAGGCATAGGTATTCTTAGCTTCTGAATTTATGATTGAAAACTGAAAGGAGAAGGATACTTGTCAAGGCCTCTTACCTCAAGAGTTGGAGTTTTGAGGATGATAGGATCAACTGCTAGTCACTTCTGGCTTTTAGCTTGTTGTATTGCAGGGACAACATCTCTTTGAACAAGAGTTTCCTTGGCATTATTCATCTTTGACCTCATATTATATTTGTGTTGATCTTCAGTTTGCAAAACAGCTTCACCATCCCATTCTTGGTTAATCTGGTCATTGAATAATGATTTTTCATAAGCAGCTGAGGTCGCAAAGGAGGCATTGCCTTTGTCTTCCAGACAATGGATTTCATTATCTTCTTCAAACTACTCTTCTTCCATGACTACATTTTGGAAAGGGGTCTTCACCCTTTGGTCTTCATTGGCATCTTTGCTTCTTTTCAAAATCTACAACTGCTCATTAGCTCTTCTATATGGATTTGGATTTGGATTTCTAGGAGCAAAGGAATTAGGAACTCTTCCTTTCCCAGGGTGCTAGTCAACTTTTAATTTGGAGATTTCAGAGGCTAATGACTCTATCATTTTGGTCATTTTATCTATCTTGGGATCTGAAGATGATGAAGACTCACCCCTCTGTCTTCTTCTATCAACATTTCCCTTGAGCTTCTCTGCAGCCATGATGTTTGATTCTACTTCCAAGGCTGCATCTTGCATATTAGCCAAAGTAGCACATCACCTCTCCCTCAATAGTAGACAGAAGTAAAAATCAAAAGCACTGGCATAGGTGAGTTTAGCAGAGGTAGTGGTGATTTTTACTTCAGCTAGTATCTTGTTGTACATGTGGTTAAACCTCTTATTAAAATCAGACAACAATTCACCATTTTCCCTCTTTAAGTTCCCAAACTCAGTGTGGTAGTAGAGGAGATCCTTCTTATCCCCCCAATGCTTTAGGAATGCATCATCTAAAGCCTCAATATCTTCTATAAATCTTGGGGTTAGTTCTCTGAACCATTTTCTAGCCTCTCCATTTAGGCTTTGGACGAAGACTCTCATATAGACATCATCTTCACTAATGTCCAGGTTATCAACATAGCTATAGAATGACTCAAGATGTTCCTCAACTGCAACACCTTCAGTCCCAGTGAGCTTAGGCCTATATTTATGGTATTCTCCAATAGGCATGGCATTGAAAAGAGTGGGCAGTATTAGAGGTCCATACCTAACAACTATAATTCTTTCCATTTTGGTGGGTGCTTGTGGACATGCCATAGCTGTGGTGGCTAAAAGAGAACTGGTAGTCTAAATGATAGAGGGCTGAGGAGTGACGGACAAGACTAAAGGAGTATGAAGGATAGGAGGTGAGGTTTCCTTTGGGCTTACAACAAAAGGAGAACCTAAAGAATAAGCAGCTTTATGAATTTCTGAGATTTTTTCTTCACTTCTAGTATTAGAAGTTATACTCTCAACATGTATTTGTTCTATTACAGGTCTTTCTTGAAGAGATATAGAAGATTGTTTAGATTTACCTGAACCTGATGCTGCTTTCTGCAATACCTTTCTTTCTTTGATGATTTTTTCAAGGTTAGGTACTAGGTCAGCTTGTGGCTTCTGAGGATTTCTCCGAGTATGGCTCACAAACTGAGCCAGAACTATGAAGTGGAGTCGCCAAGAATCTCGTCCTTCAATAGAGTCGCCAGATAGATGATTACAACCAAAAGTGCCCAAACTTTGTCTATAATCAAAGTTGGATATGTGTCATCTCCCAGGGAATCTGAGCTTCAGTCTCCTCTCCCCGGCAACGACGCTAATTATGTTATCACTCCAGGAAACTATCCTAGGTTGCAGCTCGGAGATGCCTGGTAACATATAATCTTCAATATTGTTCTCTAAACTATTGGAATGGATGAAGGTTTGGATCAAGCTAGATAACCATTTCAACTCTATGTTTCACTTAGGACATGCATGAACACCCTCAACTTTACAAGGCTTTAGACCACTAATGTTCAATATTTTGTAGATTCAATGAATAGATGGAGAATACATAATGTACCAGCAGATGCATATATAAACACATATGAATGGCCAGCTATAGGTAGTAAAAGAAGCTTGCAAATCTAATTTATCAACATAGAGATAAGATGATAGTTATTTGGCATTAAACACAAAAGAAACATGAACAACCTGTTCAAGTGCAAGCTTAGAATAGAAGAGAAAATCAACATTGAACATATAACATCAAAATAAGCTTATATTTGCTAGAATGAAGATGATAAGCTCGAAGGAACAGAGTATCAACAATCTCTAGAAGTTGAACCCTTCATACATTTAGCTTTCAGCCTTTTATAGGGCTTTTATAATGCCCCTCTCAAGCCTTCTAAGGCTCGAGAGGTCTTAATCTATCCCTCTGTCTCTTTAACTATTTGATGCCCTAAATAGGCAAGCATGGCTCGAAGGTTTCTTCTTTTGACAGAAGAGTAACATCATTCTGGTAGTTCATTGCACTGTCTAGGAGCTCTCTCGTGCCAGATATGCCCCATGATCGTTCTATTTGTTTGGCTGTGTTGCGTTGTCTATGCTCCAAGATCATTTTTTCTGTCTCACAGTTTCGATCTCCCGGCCTATATTTTGTGATGGAATGGGTCTTTGGGCCTCTGTTTTCCTTTTAAATGTTTATAATGATTGTTTTCTGTTTAATACAGAAAACGTTGCAGCACTATGAGAAATTCCGCCAAGCTCTCAACATTTAGGACTTAAAAATTCCTTAATTATGGCCTATCCCTCTATTGGGTCTGCCCTTAGGGTCGCTATCACATGTCACAGACGACCTGTTCCTATGTTCCCTTTGTATTCTAGAATGTCTTAAAAACCACTAAAAATACATGAAAAATGGCTTTGGCCGACCTGAAAACATTATAAATTTTCATTCTCGAACCCTTTCGGGTCCGGAACCTATCGTATCATCGCTGCCCCTTGGTTCCCTTTGTATTTCATTAAATAACAAAATACACGAAAATGCATTGAAAATGGCTTTCTCGTGGACCTCAAATATTATATATTTCCCTTCCCAAACCCTTTCGGGTTCGGGTCTTATCACATATCGCAAATCCAAGCTTCCCTTTGTATTTTATAAATACGTAAAAACTACAAAAATGCATTAAAACTGGACTTTCTACGAACCTCAAATGTTATCAAATAATATATAGAATACCATCGAGTCTGCATCATCGCATTGCCTGTATAAAGGCCCCGCTCCTTCGCAATGTTCCGACGCAATATTGCGATGCGACTTGTCGCAATCACATTCGCCCAAGCCAGAGGTCTTTCTATATAACACAACGTATTTCCCTGTTGATCCAATCATAGGAGATTGTTGATCGAGGATGTCCTCTGCCCAACCTTAAGTCCTCCTCTGTGTAGCGTCGATTGGGATTTTCCACTTAGATCTAGGCCATTGATCGGCCAGATCTAACGACTATTGTGCATCATCTCTATATATGCCTCCAGTACTTGATTTTTCATTGTTTTGGAGTGTTTTAGCCTCCTGATAGTGCATTTCCACCATGCTAATGGTTCTTCCCTTGTGCGGGCTTTGATCTTTGAAGGATCCTTAAGCAAATTTCGAAGCCTTCAGTAGTGTTTTGGATCCATTTTTGGGCCAAATGCCAACAAGGCTAACAGTCACATGACACAACGCAACCATGGCGAAGGTAATGGATAGGGCCAATGACCCATGCTTGTATTACATCAATGTCACTCAGAGCAAAGGCTTAAGAGTCAGAGGGTGTTATGGGCTTGGAGCCAACAAACAGGCAGTTATATGGTAAGTCTCATGATTGTGTTGACAATAATACTGAGAGGGGGGGTGAATAAGTATTATCTAATTCTTTTACCAAATCTTTCTTATTTATACTTTGAATTATTTTTGCATACCAATATCATAAATAATGAGCATGAATAAGAAAAGCAGACAGTCACATCAAAGAACACCAGATATAAGGTGGAAACCCAATGTGGGTGAAAACCACCTGCTGCAATATGTCTCTATCTTCTTTCAAATTAGAAACTCCTTTTACAATGGTCTTGTACTGGTGCAGTCCTTTACCAGTACGCAGCTGCAACCTGCAGAGAGCTACAACTCTCTCGTTTTCCAGTCTCTCCTAGAAGGGAGCTACAACCCCCTACTTCTTTTCAAGGACCACTTTTCATAAATTTTCAAACTGGATCCATATACATCAAGTACATGTAAATTATACAGACAGCTGTAGTAACCAGATCAACAATAACAGAACAGAGACCAGAACATCTTATCAACAGAAAAATGCAACCAACAGAAGACCTTAAATCAGATACACAGCTTTCTTTTTACTGGCCTGCGTTGCTATGCACTTCACCCTCTGTCTCACTGCATATACCCGCAGATCTTCTTCTACTGAGCTGCGTGCCCACGCACTTCTCCTTTAACTGATCTACGTATAGTACGCACCCAATTGTACTATCGCGCCGCGTACCACCCAGCAGGTACGCATCCAAGAGAATAATCGCGCTGCGTGCTGCTACAGAAAGTACGCACCTGAACCACAGTCGCCCTGCGTACCCACGCACTGAACCTTTTACTGTCCCTGCGCACCCACGCACTGAACCTTCGGCGCTCCTGCGTACCCACGCAGTAAACCTTCGGCGCCTCTGCGTACCCACGCACTGAGCCTTCGGC
>APFE031251210.1:0-18687 GCA_000404065.3 Pinus taeda
AGGGTAGTAAGTTCATTGTTGAAATTTTAATCCCTAATACTGAACAAGTAGGGCCAGAAATGTAGTGCAAGTTACCACAAGATAATGCTCCTATTTGCAAAGTTGCAAGCTTAATTGTTGAGAGAAGATACAATCCAATATTTTGGGCTCCTTGCATTGTTTACAATTTGAATCTGATTTTAGAAGAGATTGAGACAAAAACATAATGGATTAAGGAGGTCATAGGGCAGGCTAGGGAGTTTATGAAATTCATCAGCAACCACTGTGAATCTCAAGCAATATATCAAGAATACTCCAAATTGGAGTTGCTCAAAGTTGTTGAGACAAGGTATGCCTCAAACATCATCATGTTGCGTCACCTTGTTGAAGTTAAAATTGCATTAACGAGTATGGCAGTGGGTTTAACTTGGGCTGAGTGGAGACAGGTACATTCAGAAAAGGGAAGTATGGTGAGGAGGGTGTTAATTGATGAAGATTGGTGGAAAAAGATTGATTTCTTGTTCAAGTTCACATTACCTGCATTTGATCTTCTTTGAGATGCAAACATAAAGAAACCTCTCCTAGGATAGGGTTTGTACTGGCATGGATACCATGGTTGAGAAAACCGTCGAAATTATTACACAAGAAGCTTCCACTTTTCCTTTTGCGGATATTGATTTTGTTAAGCAAGTGAGGCCCATCATTTGTTACGAGGTGGAATGGCTTCAACACTCCATTGCACACTTTGGCACATGCTCTGAATCCAAAATGTTATGATGAAGAATTCATTGCTCAAGGCAATGAGAAGAAGGAAAGCCCCACATAAGGGCAAAGAGGTGGCCAATGGAGTGAAGAAAGTCTTTCAAAGGTTGTTTCCAGCTTCTTTGCAAACTGATGTAAGGGAGGAATTTGTTTGTTTTGTTGCTAGATTAGAGGATTTTGTAGACAAATCAGCTTTGAATGAGAGGAGGACCATGAACCTTGGTAAGTGGTGGACTTGTCATGGGGCAAATGGTGTTTATTTGCAAAGTCTTTCGACTCGTATTCTATCACAAGTGGCAAGCTCTTCATCAGCAAAACATATTTGGGGCACTTATAGTTTCATTCACTCTGTGAAGCGCAACAAGTTGGGATCATAGAAGAATAAAGTTCTTGGATATGTTCATTCAAACCTACACCTTGTGTATCATAGGGGTGAAGAATATACAAGTGGACTTCAGGAAGGTTGGGATGTGGAAGCAAAATGTCCAGACTTAGAGCTCTCTCTTTCTGCTCTTAATATTAGTGCCAGTGGTGATGCAAGTGAAACTACAAGTGCAAGTACTAGTAGAGTTTCCTCTTCTGCTAAACAAACATTATATTTTATGTTTGTTGATGAGGATGAGGATTTTTATGATTAATGATATGTTGATGTAGTCAATAATTGTCTTTATCTCATGTTTTCTTTCAATTTTAGCATATATAGCCTCATCTCATGTATAAATGTTGATTTTGGAACCTTCGATGTAAGGCCTCATCTATAAAGGCTAATTTTGGATTTGCATCATGTAATCATCTATGAGAGTCAATATAGACTTGGTTTTCCCTCTAAAACATAATTTATGTGTCTCATTCTTTCTTTCCTTGTAAGATAATGTGTTAATGACTCATTTATTTATTTATATATATATATATATATGACATTTCGGCTGACATTTCAGCCAACATTTCCATTTTCTGAGGGTCTTGTTTCGAGTCATGCCTGTTTTGGAAACTTCTAGACGTTTTGGCGTTGTTATCGCCACCTAACCCACACCCTGGGTCACGTGGAAGAAATCTTCAATCCATTGGGTGTGTCCTGCAAGTCTCAAGTTGAGTTTACTCTCACTCTATCTCAACTCCTCTATCTAGGCTAAAGCCTAGTGAAGCCAAGGGGGTAGTCCCTAAAAAATAACTAAGGCTGATTAAGCTATAGCAAAACAAGAAATTATTCTAGGAGTTAATTCGATTACACCAAAGCACATTAACCAGCAGCATATAATTTATATGATTGACAAGAAAATAATCAAATGACAAATTTAAATAATAAAATAGACCAGTGCCAAAAGCAAATGCTTGTGTTGTTGAAAAAGGAACTAGGGAAAAAGTAATTGTGGCCCAATGAAGTATGTTGTCAAATGTTTTGGAGAAATGCTCTTGGTAATTTTTATTATGGTTGAGTTCACTTGGAATTATTAAAGTGAGTGCAAAATGGAGAGGCAAATATGTTGATCCGCGTGTGATTGCAAGAAAAGTGAGTTAATCTATGGTTTGTTTCCTTTGGGGATTTTATCCTTCGAATGAAAACAAATGAGTCGCTTGGAGATCCAACAAGAAGAAACTTGGTTTCATGGCATTCTCCTGATTTTTTACAAGTCAACAACAAGTGTTTCCAAACTCAAAACAAAAGTTGAAAGTTTTCCCCAATTAAACTATCCAGCACAACACAAGTTACTCTCTAAATCATGCCAAAGGTCAAGCTTTCACTCACGATTGTTGACAGCATGGCAGAACTTGGAGGGGAAAGTCTGTTACTTTATTTTCTGAAAAAAATCGATCTAAAAAATTGTAATCTAATCTACAACTTGAATGAAATCTAAACTAAGAAAAAGAATGTTTTGTGGTGCTTTGTTGTTTTTTTTAGAGAAAAATTAAACAAACAACCACAAAATGAGACAGAACACAAATCCCCTCGAGGTAGGGGGATGGGATGCCTAGGGGACTCCCACTAGCTCCCTCAAGTTACAATGTTTGCTTCGGAACGTTTGCAGCCCTCTGAAATAAAGGGAAAGGTTTACTGCCCCTTTTTCAACAAAAGCGAGGAATATAGGTGCTTTTCAAGGTCCTGGATAGTCTGAATCCCCAAAATTTGGGCAGCACTCCCCCTTGTCTGTTCAATAAACCTGCAAAATCAGCAAGCTATTTGGAAACATCCAAAAGGTTAGTCAAAAATCCAAAAGAAAATCCAAGTGAAAATTTATTGAAAAGCTAGTCTAAACAAGCAAGAAAGAGCTAACTAAAGCTAGCTTTCTTGACTGTCTTTTATCTGTTGTTTATATAGAAAATAAATGGCACTTACATCTGCCAAATAAATCAATTGATAGCTTAAACTTAAAAAAATTCGTTTTAAAGCAAGAGAAGAAGAGAGCTTATAAATGGAATACTTGGGCGATGGAGTATTTGTTGGAGCACGGTAGGATTTTGCTTCATATAGTTTGAAGTTCATGAAGCATCTAGCCAAAGTGATCCACGTCTTCAAATCAAGGTGCCTGTAAAGCTTATAAAATCTTGCCAAGAAAATATGTTAGATATAGGTGCTTCATATGTAAGAAACCTGGAAAATATGCCAATCAGCAAGAAGTTCATATAATCTTGGATTTCTAAATGCAAGAAAACAAATATATAACAACAATCAAATTAAGAAATCTACTCCTACTAGGTGATAATACCCCTTCAAAGGCCTGTAAACAAAGCTTGAAAACAAATTAAAACAAAGCAAAGTTACCTCATCCATTAAAATCAAGCATACACACAAAGCTTGTACACCATTACTTGCCTCCAAAGCCCTTTTTATTCCAATCGTGAGTACAATACAAATGCAAGCAAGGATCTCTTCCAATCCACCACTAACTCTTTTTGAAATGGAGGAGAGTGTTTTGATTATAGACCAAGAGAGAGGAGTTTTTAAAGAAACTCTTCAACTAGAAGCAGAAACTCTTAGATTAAAAAAAGAAAGGAAATTTTTTTAACTAGAAAAAGAGGAAACTCTTTAACTTAGAAAAAGAAGAAACTCTTTAACTAAAAAAAGAGAAAACTATTTCACTAAATAAAAAGTTAATTTATTCACCTTTTCAAGTGAATAATTGATTTGCATGAGTAAAAATTAATATTTTCTCTCAAAAAAGTGATACTAAGGTTAAGTGGGTACTCTAAGTTAGAAAACAACTACTCTAAGACTCTGGATAATGAGTAGCATGGTAATATACATTGACTCTAGACTTAGACAACACCACTAAGGCTTAGCCAATTCGACGTACTCCAACTATGGAAGTGGGTGAAAAAACATTGAAAATTACTAATCGCTAAAAAGCAAAAAAAATTAATTAACCAAGTAAAAAAAACACTCTAGAGTAACTTCCCTAACCTAGGGAGCTAAGTCTTTTACATAAGTTTATCATGCTAACATCATTATTACAATTCCCCCATGGGGATATGGAAGTTGCATAGAGAACAAAACCAAAAGAAAGGGAAAAATTGTCCTGCAAAGCTTTTGAACTTGAAATTTGAACAAGCGTCTTGTTCAAACTTGGTGGCTCACTGCAAGTCCTATCTCGTACGTTTGGGGAGGTAACGTTTGGCTCCAAATAGGGACGTGTGCTAGTTCTTTAGTAAAGGAAAGTATGCGAGCAATCTAGAATCTGTAATCTGTAAAATCACAAATGTGTCACCACAAGAAAAAGAATAGCATACTTGCTAAAAAGTTAGATAGAATAGCATAGTTCCCAACATCCCCTATTTCATAGATCAATTCATTCTTTGGTTTCTTGGGATTTTCAACATGATGTTTCTTTTCCAGCTCTTTGTTGAGTCTAAGAAAGGTGTTATAAATGGTTGTGTTAAAATTGGCAACTAGGTCCAAACTTCATGTGGGTCATCTTATTTATGGCAGCTGATATTTTTGTTGGATCCCTCTCATCGAGAGGTGTAGGATTGATCTAAAGATCATCCGATTCCGACAAGTATTCATGGAGTTATGAATTTATTTGTGTTATAAGACATATTGTCAAGTCGGCCAGCATCTTATGTAGGCTCAGAAGCCCAATAGACATGTCTATTCATCATCTACGTTTTAGTATAAATAGAAGAGGACTTGAAGTCATTTTGAGTCTTTGACACACACTCTTCATGTGATCTCCTCCTCTCCACGTCTTTGGGTTTTTGGTGAAGGAGAGACACTAAGAAGATATGTTGGGCTAAGTGTATAATGCCCTAGCTGCAGATGATGCCCTAGCTAATGCCCTAGCCACAGTATGATGATCCAACGCAATAATGAAGACTCATCTATACGCAGTCATGAAGACTCATTTATAGCAGTCATGGAGACTCTTTATACGTAGACAATGGAAACTCTATATGCAGTGATGGAAACATTTATACATAGTCAATGGAGACACCTTATGCGCAATCATGGAGACATTTATACGCATACAATTCAGACATCTTTGCAATGAGTTTTAGGATCTCGGATGCCTCTGAAATCTCAAGGAAAATTACAGTGAGTAAGAGAACTAGAAGACTTCTGATGTTTTGAAGGGCAGTTACAGGATGGATGTCGAAAGTCTGTCCACTATATTTTCGGCCTCCTCACTGTCTTGTTATAGTTTCAGCCTCCTCCCAGTTTCGATGATCACAGTCATCACTGAAGCAACATTACAGTCTCGGCATACTTGTGAAGAAGAGGGCCTTGAAGTCACACTCTTTGTCTCAAACTACTTTCTAGATACAGTCATAGTCCTGACATAATTATGATGAGAAGGATTCCAGTGATCCCACGGAAATGCACTCTATCCATGAACATGGTGATGACCTCGGCATAGTGATCTCAGTCATAATGAAGAATGATAAGGATGAACAATCTCAGATCATGATAACCTATAGTAAGGTGCAGGAACATGTAGACACCACCTCTGTAGCAATCTCAAAGGGCAACACGCTGATGAATAGGCTGCATGATGATGGAAGATGCAGCATAATGGGCATGTTAAGTAAGGAGCAGCATGATGATGAATAAGGCTACATGATGATGGAAGATGCAGCATAATGGGCAGCATGAAGATGAGAGCAGATAAGAGTAACTCAGTCATCAAGGTCCAGCACTGTGATGGTACAGCATGGTGCTACACGGTAAGGTGCAGCAAATGGACGAAATGCAACACTACGATAGGTGAAGCAGTCACCTTGGAGAATCAGTTGAAGCAATATGTCCTCAATTGATCTCATGCAGATATCAAAAGTCAAAATGTTGACTTCTATTGTAAATGTACTATCTCTCTCTCTTTCTCTGCTGAACTTTGAAGAACATAAAAGAAGAATTGATCAAGGGTTTCCCCACATTGGGGTTTGTCCCTGGCTAGAGCCACATCTTGTGTCCTCTTGTCTTGGCTTGTCTTCTGCGATTTATATTTAAGTTCTATCTGCAGTTTACTTTAATGCTGATGTGATTGCTAATCTGGAAAAGATATTGAGCTAACTATGAAAATTGAAATAAATTTCTCTAGCATAGAACATACCTAAAACTTAACAGGTTGGGATGGTAGCATATGATAGATCAAATTGGATTTACGCCCAAATTGGCAACCCATTTTCTAGACAAAAGCATACACCATGCATTTGGCACATCGATGACTACTATATCCATTAAAATTGAAATATTTGGGTATATGCACGGTGCACTTGAAGATCCTTTATTAATCCATAAACTTTGATTTTCTTTGAGTCTGGCACAAATTTTATGGTAAGGTCTTGATATCCTTAAATTCAATTGCTCCATGACCTTCTTAGTCATAACATTTAAGGAGGCACCTGAGTCTAGCATGTAGTTATGTAGAAGATAATCATTCACAAGCAAAGAGATAAAGAAAGGTTGATGGTTTTCATTCCCATTGTCCCAATCCATGCTCTGCAAAACGATAGGTGCATCTTCATTTGTCTCCTTCAAAATGTTTTCATTACTTTTTCCTTGAGGACCCTCTATGGCTTTCACCAACATTTGTTTCTGGTAGGCTATCTTGAGGAGCTCTACTTACTGGAACCAAAACTTAAGCATTAATTATCCAACCACCCAAATCAATGTATAAATCTGAGGTTGGAGGAATGAAAGCTTTGGGAACATTTGATTGAGGTTTACTTTGATCCTTACACCCTTTTCTCTGATAAGTCACTCCCTTATGCCTTGCCATCTCAAAGATTTGTTCAGGTGTGGGCTTCTCACAGTAAATTCTAGTAACAATGTCATAAGCAGTAGTCACATTATTTGTATTTTGACTTCTCTCCAACTTTTCTATCCATGATCCATAGAAACTGTATGCTTTCTACCCACCATATTTATCTACTATGGATACTCAATTATGCCATTTGTTCCTGTAGGCTCTTCATCAACGATTTGGAAGAAAATAGAACAAGCGGATTCATCATGAAATTCGTTGCAAGGTCTACAAAAAGGAGCAGCTTGGTGCTCAACCAAATTTGTGGTTTCCAACTGGTTAGGTGGCCTCTGATCTTGAGGAGGCCCTTTCTTTTGCCACCTATCAGTTTGTCTGGGATGGAACTTATTTGCTTGTGATCCTTCCATGGCAATTAGTCTATTCTACATGGCACACATCTGACTAGGATGGTTGGCTTCCATGGCCTTCATTAGTTAAGTCAATTCTTTTAAATGATCACTAGATGATTCTTTATTTTCCTGAACTGGCTACTTTGTTCTTAGGCTCTTGAAGCTTTGAAGGTGTTCCCCTTGTGAAACACGGCAAGTTTGATTTACCCAAGGTTTGCATGTTTTTATCAATTTTCAAACCCTTGTTTGGGAAACCTTAAGGCTTATCAGTTCCCTATCGCTTAGCTAATATCTCATGTCACCATTGGAGGCCTTGTATAATAAATGAGAATAGAGGTATCATGAGGTTTAATGTCTCTGTGAAGATTTTTTATTAGATCAATTTTCACAACCATTGTTTAAACTTTAGGCAACCTTAAGGCTTGTCGGTTCCCTATCTCTTAGCTAATATCTCATGTCGACATTGAAGGCCTCAATATAATAAATGAGAATAGAGGCATTAAGAGGTTTAATGTCTCTGTGAAGACCAAGGTTTTGTTGGATAGAACGTGAAGATAACCATTAATAGCAGAAAAATCAATAGGGTCATAAGATCATCCATTTCTACATGACAATTATTTAAACAAAAAGGCAAAATGGACATCAGATATTGATTTGTCTCTGAGTTCACCAAGGAGACTACAAGAAGAAAGTTTGTTCAATCTCCTTCGACAAACATTTTCAAGTTCAGGAATGAAATTGATCAAACCCTGTGAGTTCCCTCTTGTAGAGTACCTTCTAGAGTTATTTAACAATGGAGTCAGCAAATGATTTCAATCAAGTACAAATAACTAGAATCATGCATCAAACAAACCAAAAATAAATAAAAAGGAAAACAACAGTCATATTCCGGGTCTAAAAAGATTTATCCCCGACAACAGCGCCAAAATGTTATCATCATCTAACCCACACCTATGGTCATGTGGAAGAAATTTTTAATTCACTGGGTGTGGCCTTTGGGACGAGTCTCGAATCGAGTTTACTATCACTCTATCTTGACTCCTCCATCTAGGCTAACTCCTAGCAAAGCCAAGGGGGGTAGTCCCTAGAAAAAACTAAGGTTGATTAAGCTATAGCAAAACAAGATATTATTCTAGGAGTTAATTCGATTACACCAAAGCACATTAACCAGCAGCATATAATTTATATGATTGACAAGCATATAATCAAATGACAAACTTAAATAACAAAATAGACCAGTGCCAAAAGTAAATGCTTGTGTTGTTGAAAAAAGAACCTAGGCAAAAGTAATCGTGGCCGAATGAAGTATGTTGTCAAAAGTTCTGGAGAAATGCTCTTGTTAATTTTTATTATGGTTAAGTCTAGGTTGCACGAAACAGGGAAACGGGTACGAGTTTCCAAAACGGGAAGCGATACGAAACGCGACCTCCCCAAATTTTGGAAACGGGGAAATGCGAATATATATATATATGTGTGTGTGTGTGCGTGTGTGTGTGCGCAATCATAAAGCATAAATGATACATTATAATTTATTACACTTAAACATTAAAATTTAATTTACACAACATTTACTCATGAATGATCACATAATGAAAATAAAAATATCGGAATATCCAAAAGCAACCTTTATTATATATCCAAATCTCAAAATCAGCCTTTATTTATATTAATATATGAGGCTGCAAGTACAATAAAGACTATAAGGCTGCAAGAGAGAGATCCTAATCAAGACTTTCTGCATCCACATCCCATTCTTTAGAGGACCACTGTTGTATTGGGAGTCTCCTCCTACATAGTCGAACGACCTTAGTGCTCTTGATTAAATACAAGTTTCATACCCTAGTACCCTACATGATATTGATTATTGGGAGTTTCCCCTGCATAGAGGGCTTGGTTCTCTTGATTAAATACAAGTTCCATACCCCAGTACATGATAAAATCCAATGGAAACATTGCAATCCCCCCAATCCTGAAATCCTGAAAAAACAGATAAGTCTGCTAGATTGAGTGAGATCTAAAATTCTACTTTCTCCATATGAAATCCAATGAGGGCGAAACCACTCTCAAATATCCTGAGTCATTTCATGGTAATGTTAAAAATTTAAGTAAAAGGATGAAAATGAAAAATAAAGGAGAATATCACTTTTACTTTAAGAATTTAACATTACCATGAACTGCATATGCCTCAAACTTCCTGATGAACTGCATATCAACACTAGGGCAGAAATTCACTTTTATAACTTTAGACATGCATCCAGAAGCAACTAGAAGTCACTAACATACCCTAAAAATAAATGTAAAAAAATAAAAAATAAAAATAAAAACACAAGTTAATGAGGAAACGTGGGTCGTACAGCCGTGAAACGTGTTTCCGGCCGTACTGGCCACGTTTCCGTTTCGGGAAACGTGGCAGTACGGCCGGGAACGCGTTTCACGGCCGTACCAAACGCGTTTCCGCATTTTGTACCAGTTTCCGTACAGAAACGGACCTCTATACCACGTTTCCTACAACATAGGGTTAAGTTCACTTGGAATCTTGGAATTATTGAAGTGAGTGCAAAATGGAGAGGCAAATATGTTGATCCACATGTGATTGCAAGAAAAGTAAGTTAATCTATGGTTTGCTTCCTTTCTGGCTTTTATCCTACGAATGAAAACAAATGAGTCACTTGGACACCAACAGGTAGGAACTTGGTTTCATGGAATTCCCTTAATTTCACAAGTCAACAACAAGTGTTTCCAAACTCACAATAAAAGTTGAAAGGTTATCCCTAATTAAACTATCCAGCACAACACAAGTTTCTCCCTAAATCATGCCAAAGGTCAAGCATTCGCTCACAATGGCCCAGAGCATAACAAGAACTTGGAGGGGAAGTCTGTTACAAACCACGAATTGAGACAGAACATAAATCCCCCCAGGGTAGGGGGGATGGGATACCTAGGGGACTCCCACTAGCTCCCTCAAGGTTACAATGTTTGCTTAGGAAGGTTTGCAGCCTTTTGAAATAAAGGAAAATATTTACTAACCCTTTTTCAACAAAAGGGAAGAATATGGGTGCTTTTCGGGGTCCCGGATAATCCGAATCACCAAAATTTGGGCAGCACTTCCCCTTGTTTGTTCAATAAACCTGCAAAATCAGCAAGCTATTAAAGATAAAAAGATGTCCCAAATGACTTTGGGAACATCCAAAATGTTAGTCTAAAATCCAAGTGAAAAATTATTGAAAAGCTAGTCTAAACAAGCAAGAAAGATCTAACTAAAGCTAAGTTTTTTTACTGTCTTTTAACTGTTGTTTATGCAACAAATAAATGGCACTCAGATCTACCAAATAAATCAATTGATAGCTTAAAATAAAGTAACTGGAAAGATTTTGAAAAAAAAATCATTTTAAAGCAAGGGAATAAAAGAGTAAATGGAATCCTTGGGCAATGGAGTATTTGTTGGAGAGTGATGGGATTTTGCTTCTTATAGTTTGAAATTCATGAAGCATCTAGCCAAAGTGATCCATGTCTTTAAATCAAGGTTCCTGTAAAACATAAAAAAATCTTGCCAATAAACTATGTTAAATATAGGTGCTTCCTAAATAAGAAACCTGGAAAATATGCCAATCACAAAGAAGTACATATAATCTTTGATAAATGCAAGAAAACAAATAGATTTCACCACAATCAAATTGATGTTGGAATCATGATTGTCGTTACACCAAAACCCGTTGTTAGTAAACGAACGCATTGACAGAGTTAACGAATCCTCAAGAGGTGATTAAGCACATGTTGTGAAACACGCAGGGAGCGTTGGATTATCCAATGCCCAACAATCTCGCCCCAACGCAATCCGGGGGTGTTTCAAACTCGAGACCTTTGGCTCTGATACCACTTGTTGGAATCATGATTATCGTTACACCAAAACCCATTGTTAGTAAACGGATGCATCATCTAAGTTAAAGGATCCTCAAGGCGCGGTTAACCACATGTCACAAAAAACACAAGGAGAACTGAATTATCTGATGCCCAAGAATTAAGAAATCTACTCCTACAGGTTTACAATACCCCTTAAAAGGCCTGAAAACAAATCTTGAAACCAAATTAAAACAAAGCAAGGTTACCTCATGCATTAAAATCAAGCATCCACACAAAGCTTGTACACCATTATTTGCCTCCAAAGCCCTTTTTTATTCCAATGATGACTACAATACAAATGCAAGCAAGGCTCTCTTCCAATCCACCACTAACTCTTTTTGAAAAGGAGAGTGCTTTGTTTTATAGACCAAGAGGGAGGAGTTTCCAAAGAAACTCTTCAACTAGACGAGGAAACTTTTTCACTTAGAAAAAAGTGAAACTTTTTAAACTAGAAAAAGAGGAAACTCTTCATACCAGAGGCCCTGTATGGAGGGTGTGATACAAAATTTCTGATGTCTATATTTGCTGTTTTTATTTATACTGCTATATTTATGTAATATCCTTACTTGAAGACAGACCTGTCATGAGATCAGCTACAGCTGATCCGATTTTGTGATACTATTTTGTTGTGAAACTGAATCATCAGATGGATGTTTATTATTTTTTGGAGGGACTGATCACAGTCCATACTTTTGACAGGCACACTACTGGCAAGGGCCCATAGATGGGTTTCGTGTCGAGTGCTTACAGGCACGTAAAAAATGTAATTTTCATTCCAAATTTAATGAAAATTACGATTTTTTCCTCAGAATAAACAAAACAAAAAACAAGAGGAAACTCTTTAACTTAGAAAAAGAGAAAACTCTTTAACTAAAAAAAGATGAAACTTTTTAACTAAATAAAAAGTTAATTTATTCACCTTTTTGAGTGAATAATTAATTTGCATGAGGAAAAATTAATATTTTCTCTCAAAATGGGGTTACTAAGGTGAAATGGGTTGAGTTAGAAAATGAGTACCCCCAAGGAATATGACACCTGTTAGTACCACTTTTTTAATTATTACATAAATTTCACAAGGAAAATTCCGGTTTGCTGGAATTTTTTAATTATTAAAAAAAAACCTAGAAAAATCTAATGCAATTCCGCAAGACTCTAGATAATGAGTAGCATTCTATTATATGTTGTCTCTACACTTAGACAACACCACTAAGGGTTAGCCATTAGGACGTACTCCAGCTTTGGAGGTATGAGTGAAAAAAGTAGGAAATTATTAATCGCTAAAAAGCAAAGAAATAATTAACTAAGTAAACAAATCTATGTTGCACGGGGACTCGTCCCCCCCCCCAAAAAAAATACTCACGTACACTGCGTCCCCATGTTCCAGGGACTTTTGGACCCTTGGGAAACGTCCCTAAATTGTTGGGGACTCCATCGGGGACTTGGGGACTTGCTGACCGCCCCTAAGGCATTCTGAACAAGTTTCAAGAATGTCCCAGACAGATTGCAGGGATGTCTTTGGCAAATTTCAAGGGTTTTTTGGCAAGATCTAAGGGATGTTTTGGGAAGCTTTTAGGGATAATCCAAGCATATAGCTTCAGTTTTGACAATCATGGACATTGATGATTGAACAATATGATCATTTTTCCCATTCAATTTTTTTTGGAATGCATTGAATCTAAATTTTTCGTACAAGTTGCAGCTCAAAACATGAGTTTTGTATGATGGGTTTTTGGATTTCTAGTGATTTAGATATTGTATTTTCAATGGTAAAATTGCAAAAGGCAGCTTCCATGCCAAAAAAATGGAAAATAGAATTGTGGTTATTTTTTCTTGTTTTTTCACTTTTTGGATCATCTCAGCTTTTATATATTGTATCTGGGTTTTGAGGACTCATTCAAGTTCAGTGCTTCCATCATCCCAACCCCAAGTGTTGTGAATACAATCAGATAGTAATGAATTGTATTGGGTACTAAATGTTTAGATAAATTCTTTTTCATCCTGTAATCTGAGATATGAATTTAATATCTTTAGAAAACCAAAGTATTTTATAGTGGTTTTCAACACAGTTGTAAAAGTTTGCAAAACCTATTGAAAAGGGAATGCCTTTTATGTTTAACATAGTCATCACTAACAAGAAATATGAGGAAAATAACTGCTATAAAGACAGTTCTATGTGATTGATTGTTCAAGGACCTCATTACAAATTTAAAATAGTTACACTTAAGTTTCCTAAAGCTAATGCTCATGTCTAGTGGCCAATAATGGAATGTCATTCAACCCTTTTTTAAATTGTTTGAGATTTTAATTGGCGAGTGTAAGGGTTGTCCATAATACTATAAAGTATAACTTGTTATGCTTACAAGCTTGAAACAACTACAAATATATATATATATATATATATATATTAATATATATATATTTACCATCCCCAACCCGTCGTCCCCTATAAATTTTGGGGTGTGCTCTAGCCGTTTCAAGGACTTGTCCCACCATCCCCGTCATTCCCAAAACCAGTGCAACATAGAAAAAAAACATTCTAGAGTAACTTCCCTAATAACTAAGTCCTAGGGAGCTAAGTCTTTTACATAAGTTCATCATGCTAATATCATTTATTACAATTCCCCTATGGGGGTACGGAAGTTGCATAGAATAGAAAACCAAAAGAAAGGCTAAAATTGACCTGCAAGGCTTCTAAACTGGAAATTTGAACAAGTGTTTTGTTCAACCTTGGTGGCTCACTACAAGCCCTGCCTGGTACATCTGGGGAGGTAAAAGACATTTCGTGCAACTTAGCTAGAAAGAACAAGAACAGCAATACACTATAATACCAACCCGGTCTCATCTAGAGATGTATCTATTAATAAAATGATGCCTTCACCTTTAAAAATTGATCAAAGTATAACAATGTTGGAGATTGTTAGAGCTCATAAGATATAATATAACCTTGCCACTATACTTATCATTCCAGAAGTATAAGCCACAATCTAAGTCACATGGTTCGGGTTCAGGTTTGGGGTTGGCAATGATTAGGTTCAGCTCGAGTTTGAATTTTCTATTGAGGTTAGGATGAGGTACACCATTAGGTTAGTCTATATACATTTTCTAAATATATACATATATTACTTTAAGAAGATATATAGCAGAAAATCAACATCAATAATCATAAAAAAACTGCTATTGTGGACATGGAAACTGCAAGGATAGATTACAAGCTTGAGTTGTGACATGAGATTATGAGTTTGAGCTATGGACTTGGTCAATGGCTATGAGGTTTGCCAAACGTGAAAAAAAAATTGGTTTCGCCAAATTTCGAACCTCAAGGTTGAAGTTCGGCGAACCTTGTGACATAGGCTATAATATATTTATATTGTAGAAAGACCTCTTAACATATTAAATTAACCCAAATGGACAACCTGCTAAATTAACCCCGTAAACTGGTATATTCAATCCACCTGTGCAACTGACGCACATGCCATCCATCTACCAAGCTTCACATCAAGCAACATGTTCAATTATTTGGCATTTTTTTAACATCTTCGAAAAAGAAACAGATACAAGCTCCCATACACAAGGCACATGTTGGGAACTTGGTTTGGAGTGGCCGCCATACAATCAGAATGCTCCCCAAAAGCTCCCTCTGCTCGTCGTACCACTCCAGATGATTTTGGAGTGGTGGGTACACTCTATCCAAATCTAGGGAGTGGTACCTGTGCTACATAGCGTAGTAGCCTCCAGTAGAGGTTGAGGTGAGAAGATTGCAGTCTCAAAGGTTGATCTGGAGAAAGAGGAGAAATTAGATTCAAGTCAGCAAGGTTTCAGCAAAGGAACATATGCTTCAATACCAACCAGCTCATTCAGATGTTGAGATGGCTTACCCAGACATTATAGGAGTCACAGGAACAAGTGAGAGCACCTAAAGCTATATTTTGGGTGAGTACTTCTTCGAGAAACTTTTTGAGTCATGTTGTACTAATATCTTCTCATTGATATAGAGCTTTGTATGGGTGAGGAAGTATTTGATGAATAGGTATAGCGAGATGTTATGATGAAGTATGATGTCTGGGCAATAGTTCCAAAACCCATCGTGGAATCAGTGATTAATTCTGAGCATGCAATTGGTGATGAAATCTTCCTTGAACAAACGAAGTACTCCTTGAAGAATCTGGGGGATTGAGATGAAGAGGGAGTAAACTGTTTTGTTGGGGTAATGATGGGTACAGGCTATCCAAATCTAGGGAATGGTAGCCATCCAACATAGCTTAGTAGCCTCCAGCAGAGGTTGAAGCAAAAAGATTGCAGTCGTAAAGGTTTATCTGGAGAAAAAGGAGAAATCAGATTCAAGTAAGCAAGATTCCAGCGAAGGAACATATGCTTCAGCACCATCCAGCTCAATTAGGTTTTGAGATGCTTAGTCAGAGGAACAAGTGAGAGCACCTAAAACTACATTTCGGGTGGGTACTTTTAGGAATTTCTTGCATTGTGTTGTACAAATATCTTCTCTCATTGAAATAGAGCCTTGTAGTGGTAAGGAAGCACTTGATGAGTAGGTAATGTGACATGTTATGATGGAGTATGATTTCTGGGCAATAGTACCAAAATCCATTGTGGGATCAGTGATTGATTCTGAACATGCAATTGGTGATGAAATCTTCCTTGAACAGTGGAAATAATCCTTGAAGAATCTGGAGGATCAAGATGAAGAGGGGGTAATCTGTTTTGGTGGGGAACACCTTCCTCTCAACGAGGGAGTGTAAGTTTAGCTTCGGTCCTGGTTGCTCCAAAGTTGGTTCTCCTGCAGCCAAAAGGCACAGTCAGCAGATCTGTACAGCATCAAAATCTGTGCAGCATGATGGTCTGTAGATGAGCGCGCAGCAGTATAAAAGAACTGTAGTGCATCACTGTTTTTCTGTTGGCTTCTAGCAGCAAGGGCACTTTTTTTTCGCTGAAAAATATATCTTACATTTACAGAAAATATTTTAAAATCAGAAATGCAAAAAGTGGAAGGGTATATATCAGTGAGGATACTCGAATGCATGTGCTAACCATTGATAGAATGTGTTGTGCTTTTCTTTAGTACAGTGCTGTTCTAAAGTTAGTTTTCCAGATTTAGAAAAGAGTAGCTTTTCCAGTTTAGGAAGGCACTGTCTTTTATTTTATTAGAAATTGCTTCCTTCCTTAGATTTGCTTTTACAGTGTAGCAAGGAGCTAGTTCAGTATATAGTGGGTGATTTTTCAGTTCTGTTTGCGGCACAGTTGCTATATCTAGAGAAAGTACATGAGATGGAGGAAATTCCAGGTTTAGATAGGCACTGGTTCTTAGTTAGTGTTCTAATGCGTGCCTGAACACACTTTTCTAGACAGACTATTGTTAAGGTTTCTCTTCCTAATCTGGCAAACCACAGGAATGGTCTATTTTTGTAATTCCCTAAGCCTTCTCTTCATCTATATAAGAGAGGTGGGGTAGAGGGGTTATTCATCGAGTTTTGAGTTATTGCATTGTAATTTTTTCCTAAGTTGCATGATACAGGGCAACACATTTCCGAAATGGAAATGCACTGGAAACGTGAACACCAAAAATTTGGAAACAGGGAATATATATATATATATATATATATATATTGAAACTTGGAAAAAATCACTATGAATAAATGAGCAAGAACATTTAAATGACAAGCAATGTTCCACCATTGTTTATATTGGGATCCTCATCATTAGTATCACCTTAAGCCTCTACCTCAATCCTCTAGGGACATCAGTCAACACCAGCCAATTTTGATGAAACTACATAATCCAAGCTTTAAAATATGGTACAAAAAGCTTAGCATGCCTAATCAATGATTTTGGTTTGAGTGAAGAGTACAATTTTGCTAAGGGCAGGGCAAAGGAATACAACAAGAAATATCATAAACATAGAGGAACATAAAGGGCTTGGTGCTCTTGATTAACTGTCAATTCCATAACCTCATACATGATAGAATCTAATGAACATCCTACAACCCTACCAATCCTGAAATCCTGAAAATTGTTAAGTACGTTGAGTATTGAATGGGATAATAAATCCTACTTTCTCCATATGAAGTTTGTTGCGATTGAAACCACTCAAACATCCTAAAACAATTAATGGTAATGTTAAAAATTTAAGTAAAAGGATGATAAGAAAAGATAAAGGGAAATGTGTTTTAGTCGTGTTTCAGAGTTTTGATATGGAAACGCAGCTGATACGGAAGGGGAGGCCAAGTTTCCTGCAACATAGTTTTCTTATTTCAGCTAATAGAAGACAAATGTGAATAAGTGGCACAGATTTTGTACTTGCTAATGTGTTTGAGTAAGTACTAAGGACCCTTATCTTGATAAGGGATGTTGTACCTTTCCGAACAAGACTGCCTTGTTACATTTATATATATTAATAATATATATGATATAAAGTTAATACTAAGATTAACTATAAATTCAACCATTGGGTTTATCTCAGGAGCTTGGGAGGAATGATTGTTATCCTCCCCACCGAGGTTTAATTCCCGCAAGTGACATGTTGAGCTCATATTGAGTACACCATTGTATTGACTTGGAGCCTCATTGTTGAACAGCCTTAAGCCCTAAATAAGAATATATTACCCTTGCCTACCGGCTGGAGGGTGGGATGCCTTGTTGCATGGGAAAAAAAACTTTAAATTAATAAAGTTAATATTGCATACGAATATAACGTAGAATATTAAGTTAATAAAGTCAATATGGTATGATGTGTGTGTGTGGAGAAATGTTGGTTTCCACCCCACTCGGGTTCTATTCTTAAGAGAACAATTTTACATGCAATAATGCAGCATGATTCCAACAATCATTAAGCATGTAGTCATAGCACAATAGAAACCCTACTTTAAAACATTCAACATGCAAAATATCAATAATAAGACGTTACGCTTACAAAATTCCCCACAAAAGACACTTCTTTCAATCCCATAATAATGTCTCCATGCAAAAATCACATCCGCAAGAAAGTTGCACTAATAAAGATCACATATTTCCCTTAGTAGCAAAAAAGACTAGCTCACACTCTCTTAGAGAGGAAAAGAATGTAATGTCTGATGATGACAAAATTGTTGAAATTTGGTACCGGAGGACAGGTGGTTCCTTTAGGCTTTGATCTTTGGCCTAGGGAAAAGTGTCCAAAACATTTTAATTTTTCTCCTAAAGTGACTTTATAATTTTTATAAAGTTAAAATCTAATTTAAAAGTGACTTTAAGTGATAAAGTTACTAAGTCTAATTTTAAAGTGACTTTAATAAAGTCAATGAAAAATTAGAAAGGAAAAATGACTTTGGAAATAAATGACTAAGTGGGTCTTTATTAAAGTGGGGTGAATTAAAAATAGAAAGTGAAATTTAAATGAGCATTTAATCTCAACCCTAGATCTCAATCTATTTCAGCCATTGGATTTAGGGATCACCCAAAAGTCACTT
>APFE031251210.1:18707-32149 GCA_000404065.3 Pinus taeda
AAGGACATTGGCTTGATGCCTTACTTTTTGGGTTTGGAGGTGTGGCAGGAGGAGGGGCATTTCTTCCTAGGGCAGGGGAAGTATATTGTGGATATCCTTAGCAGATTCCACATGGAGGATTATAGACCCATGTCGACACCGATGATCACCAACTGGAAGAAGCTTCATGCTTCGGATTCCGAGTTGGTGGATCCCACATTGTACAGGCAGTTGATTGGTTCCTTGATGTATTTGGTCAACACTAGAGCAGATATATGTTTTGCAGTCAACACGATGAGTCAGTTTATGTGTAAGCCTAGGAAGGTTCACTGGGTGGCTGCAAAACACATTTTGCGGTACTTGCAGGGGACAGTGGATTATGGTCTGGACTACAGGCAGGGAGATGGAGTGAGATTTGTAGGATACACTGATTCTGATTGGGCAGGTTGTGCTTCTGATAGGAAGAGCACTTCAGGGTGCTGTTTTGGGTTGGGTTCAGCAGTAGTGTCATGGTTCAGCCGGAAGCAGCAGTCAGTAGCACTGAGTTCAGCAGAAGCAAAGTATATGGCAGCCAGTCTAGCTAGTTGTGAGGCCATCTGGCTTCGCAAGATGTTGTTTGGCTTATTTGGTCAGCCGTTGAGACCTTCAGTCATTTACTGTGATAATCAGAGTTGCATTAAACTCACGGAGAATCCAGTATTTCATGACAGGTCAAAGCATATCGGGATCAGATATCATTTCATCAGAGACTATGTTCAGAAGGGAGCTGTGAAGCTTGAGTAAATTTCCACTGATGAGCAGGTAGCAGACATTCTTACCAAAGTCTTACCACGGGGCAAGCATGTTTACTTCAGAAACAAGATGGGTGTGGTGAGGAACACCTTCCTCGGTAAGAGGGAGTGTTGAAATTTGGTACCGGAGGACAGGTGGTTCCCTTAGGCTTTGATCTTTGGCCTAGGGAAAAGTGTCCAAATGATTTTAATTTTTCTCCTAAAGTGACTTTATAATTTTTATAAAGTTAAAATCTAATTTAAAAGTGACTTTAAGTGATAAAGTTACTAAGTCTAATTTTAAAGTGACTTTTATAAAGTCAATGAAAAATTAGAAAGGAAAAGTGACTTTGGAAATAAATGACTAAGTGGGTCTTTATTAAAGTGGGGTGAATTAAAAAATAGAAAGTGAGATTTAAATGTGCATTTAATCTCAGCCATTGATCTAAATCTATTTCAGCCATTGGATTTAGGGATCACCCAAAAGTCACTTGGATCACCCAAAAGTCATTTGGAGTTATATTAAGGGAGGAAAATGAGGAAAAGATCACATTCGATTCAATTCTTTCATGAGCAGATTGAGAGAATGAGAGCAAGGGAGCAAGGGAGATTTCTGGATGGTGAGCTGCGGAGTATCAGCAGCGGAGTAACAACAACGAAGTTTCAGCAGGGCAGTTTTTCAGCAAGGCTGAGTTTCAGCAAGGCTGAGATAAGTTGTAAAAGTTTGCTTGCTGATTTTTGCTGAATATTTTCTTGCTGTAAAAATGTTTTTTTCTTTTTCAGAAATAAAGAAGAGCTCTCAAACTGGTTTTCCCCAAGAGTTGTAGGGGGTTTTTCCAGGGTCACGTTGACCAAAAATATCAGTGTTTTAATGTGTTTTAATGGCTGTTTATTACTGCTGATTTTTATTTCTGCAATTGCCAGCATTCTGTAAAATTTCCAGAATTTGTGTTTTCAGCAAATTTATTTTTTTTCAGCTTGTTGAATGTATGGTTATGGGAAAGGGCATTTAACTACATGGGAGAAATAAGGAGAAACTGAAAACCGGGGTGGGAAAACAGAAATTTTAACAAAAATGAAATGAGAGAAGTCTTTATTTATATGAGACTCATCCCATTCATTTCTACAATAATACATGTAAAGAAGCCCTAATTACAAGTTTACTGTAAGTGTACCACAAAACAAAGGTTAAAAGCCAATCTCATAGCTCAAAAACATAATGAAAGATGCCATAAATGCTAACACGTGTGGGAGAGAGACCTCAGGGATGACATCATCCTCCAAATGAGCTCTAAATGCCACAAATAAGTGTCATGTGGGCTAATGAGTGCTCCATAATCCAAGATGTAATGCCTAGATCATGGGCATACCTCTAGACCAAGATGTCATCTCCATGGTGCCCAATATCACCCTCTAAAGGACAAAAGGGGTGACATGGCATTCTCTCACTGAAGCATTGTGGCTCAAAAGTGATGTGCAAGCGCTCCCTTGTCATCACAAGGATGACCATCATCATCCAAGCTCTCAAACAAGGCCAACCTAGGGTGTCCTGGGTCCAAACTCCATGGGCTCATTGTTTTAGCATTTAGGGGATACCTTGAAGTGTCAAGCATCATGTGGAATCATCAAGTAGCCACAACACTCTGCTCTAGATAGGGAATGTTGCATCAACAAGGTCATATTCTCTCTCTGGAATGGGTAAAACGACCTTTATAATGTTGTTGAGAAAAGAGGGAAATCATCTCAAAAGGCCTCTACTGTTGTGATGAAACCATCTGTCAAGACTCAAAACCCTCTCCAAATCAAGTGAAAATCAACAATCATTAAGTACAGTAACCATAGATGCATCATAGTGAACCTTACCTAATGCTAGGGGAACAATAATGCTTCACACAAATCTCACCTTCAAATATCTAACTAGATCGAGTCCCATAAACAAGTTACCTCCTTACGTTGGGGATGGTTAGATGGATAACCCTATTAGGTGTTTTTAGCCCCCCAAAGGGAAGTGGCAAGTCCCATTTTAACCCATAAATCCATAAGGGTGTGTGAAATGGTGGCAACAGAGTGGGGAATGACTTCAAGGCGGGTGCCACAGCCAAGTGACCAACTAATAGTGGTCCAACATATTGGGTGTATAGATGTAAGGAGGGAGCAATCGTAGAACATGAGTTACCTCTTTCCTCGGCCTGCTTTTTCCGCCCCTCTAGTGTGCCTTATACTTCTTTATGATTTGCTTTGATTTGGGTGCATAGCTCAGAAGACCAAGCTTGAAATATATCATTGAATATCCCTTAATGATGAGTTAGTTTTTTGCTCGTCAAGGTTAAAGCAATACAAGAGTTTCTTTTATAAATGGAGGATCATGTGCTTGAGAAACTGGGTGATGGCTAATGAGAGGGGTAGAGCTCATGTTAGGCTTTTGCCCATGCACTAGTCAAATGTCCCAGCCATATTTTGCATTTTATCTTTTTCTTTCATTGTGGCTTTCTTATGCTTTTAACTTTCTTTTAGCTACACCAACCTCTAGGGAAAAGAATTTCGACCCATAGTTAAGGATGAGAATGAAAAGGTGCCAATCCCTAAGACCCATGACCACCATCCCAAATAATGGAGACGAAATAATGGGAAAGGTGGAGGTAAGTATGGGATATCATGGACACGCTACTTCAATCAAAGCTTCCCCGTTAGTGTCCTTTCTAAAACCCTAAGACCTCAAAAGAGAATCCACTTGACTAGAGTCAAAGACTAACCTCCCAAGTGAAGAAAGGGAACAATTATACAATCAAGATTGGTCAATCATCCAATTCACCCTTTGATCCACATTAGTATACCCGAAATATTGATTATAAAATGGTTAAAGTATTTGATGAAGAAGGACCCACCTTCCTTCAAGAAGGAATGTTGAATGGGAGAGGGAAATCTGACTGGAGCAAGAAGTGGAGGATCCGAGCACGGTGTCATGTATTTGTTAGACATATGTAGCTCAAAGAAGTGTTCTAGTCACTAGAGGTGTTAATGAGGCTAATAACACGAGTATTAATTATCTCCAAGCCCACACTTTATTTGTCTAAGTGAAAATGTCTTAATTAGATTATTAGCCAATTTTTTATTATTTTCCCAAGTCAAACTTAGGGGAAATGGTTAATTAATCAGTGTTAATTGAGATAAGTCGATTTTTCTCTAGTGACTTCTAGAAAAGTAATTTAATGGAGTCAAGATTGTTGAGAAATCTATAAGGTTGCTATTAGGATCATTTCTCTTATACTTGATAACTGCTTGTGATGTATTTTTACATTTTCTTACTTATTAGTTTCTTCTCTTAATATTATTATGTTGTTCTTATCATCAAACAACTACCAAAAACATGAAGACCAATGGTACACAAGAAGACATGATGTAGGCTGCAAGCCAGGGCCAAAACCTTTCCACTTGAGAGGAAAACCCACAAATCTCTTCTCTTCTTATAGATTCTTAAAATGACGAATTCCAAGACCTCTAAACCAAGACCAATACCCTTCCAAGACCAAGCCAGACCTTCCAAATGATGTGCTTCTATCCAAGACAAACCCATTCAAATCTCTTCTAGCTGCACAATTTCGACCCCTAGCTACAAAATTTCGGCCTCCATTGTAGGTATGAAATTTTCGGCCCCTCCAACAGTTGCTACTTCTACATGTGTGAGCAAATTTAGGGCTTCCAAGGCTTCATTTGACCTTTGCTTGGGTTGCTTCTCCTTCTAGGGCTTGTAGGTGACCTAGTAGTCCTTTCTTCGACCTTTTTTCTACAACTCTCACAACTTCGACCTTGCAGCTACAAAACCCTAGCCTTATCTTCGCACGTGTGAGAGAAGGAGAGAGATAAATAACCCAGACACTTCGACCTTCATCCTTCTAACCTTCTTCACTTGCCTTTCTTTTGCCTCCTCTTCGCTTGGATGATGAGGAATGAGTGAGTGTCCATAGAAGATCGAGTTCCCTCCTATATATAGGCTTCCAAGGAGGATGACATGCCCTAATGAGGTCGACTTCTTAGTTTCCAGGCCAACTTGGTCTTGGAGGGTATTTTGACACTTTTAAATACAAAAATAATTCTTTTGACATGTTACAACTTGCCCAATGGGGTCTTCTTCATATGACAATGACTCTATTGACTTCTTAACAATAGGACAAACCCTAGAAGCACTCAATGGGTGCTTGACCACTAAATAAAATGACCTTGAGCATAAAACCCATGCTACAAAAAATAACAATAATATTTTTTCTTTCTTTTTACAACATACAAGAATCAAGAGTATATTTCACATTTATGAAGACCGAACCTAGTTACACATTTCAACACTCCCTCTTAACTAGGAAGGTATTCATAATGGTACATGGACATTCTCAAACTGAAGAGATCTCATAAGAAGAGTCGAATTGGTAAGCCATTTTATATGCTATCATTTCAACTTATCGCTTTGCATCTCATCATACCAACCAGCATTGTCACATAGAAAGGCCTTGACTAACAGCTCTATCTCTCCACAAGATCGGAGCACAATGTTGGCGAGACCAATGATTGATAGACACCATCATCATTGTCTCTCAAGGCACATACCCCACCCGGGTGTTCAAAGGGTATCCTTTTAGGACAATTCCTGTCTTGGAATAACACATCCTCAAGGAATTTCCTCTTCGATTACTCTTACCTATTGGATGCCCTACCTCATCCTCAAAGAGTATTAGAAACCAAATGCTTACCCAATCCTCCATTCTTTCTTCACAAGGTGAAGACAACAACAATGTCTATCTCTCCCTCTCAACTAGGGATGATATATCAACCAATCCAAGCTTGTCTTTCAAATACACAAGCTTCCTTTTAGGAAGAGATTTTGTCAAAATGTCAGCTACATGCTCATCGGTGGAGATATATTATAGCTGCAACACTCCATCTTGCACCAGCTTTCATATGTAATGATACTTGTTATTTATGTGTTTTGTCTTTCCATGGAACATTGGGTCTTCAAACAACCTTATGCAACTAGTGTTATCACAATGTATAATCGTACAAGCCATCGGTCCTTCAAACAAGTCGGACAGCAACTTCCTCAACCAAAAAACTTCTTTGCTTACTTCACATTTTGTAATGTATGCAGCCTTACTCAAAGCAATTGACTCTTACTTTATACTCATCCATGATATCATAAAGGATCCCAAACTAAAATATCCTCCAATAGTGCTTCTTCCATCTGTCTCACTGCCTCTCCAATCAGAATCTATATATCCAATCACATTGGACATCATTCTTTCAATCATACTTCAGGCAGTAATGGATTGTTCCTCGCAGGTATCTCAATATATGCTTGGTTGTTATCCAATGGTCATACTTGGGCTCTATCTGGAACTGGCTGAGAATATTCACTGCAAAACAAATGTTTGGTCGAGTATTCACCAAATACATTAGGGCGCCAACCAATTGCCTATACTTTGTCGAATCCACAGGGCTTGAATTGAAACTTCTTAGCTTCTTCAAATTTGTGATCATAAGGGTTGTAATCAGTTTGCAATCCATCATGTCAAACCTCTGCAACGTCTTAATCACATATTTTCTGTGACATAGATATATCTCATCAGGTCCTTGCCAAACTTCCAACACCAAGTAATAGTTCATCGGCCCTAGATTCTTCATATCGAAGTTTGCCGCTAATTGCTTTTTGCACCCTTCAATACAACCTTCCACACCTGTCATGAGAAGATCACCCACATATAGAAGAATGATTATGGGCTCACCCTTCACAACCTTGATATAGAGATTCAGATCAGCAAAACTATTCGAGAAGCCCATTCTTTGTAGATATGTGTCATCCTTGCATACCAAGCCCTTAGAGCTTGCTTAAGGCCATAAGGTGCCTTCTCCAGCCTGTAGACATGAGTCTCTCTATCATTCACTTCAAATCCCAAGGGTTGTTCTATATAGACTTCTTCATCGATAGTACCATTCAGGAATGTTGTCTTGACATCTATTTGATGGATGTTCCATCCCATCGATGTTTCCAAAGAGACCGACGATCGTATAGTTGTATACCTAGTTGTATGTGCAAATGTCTCTTAATAATCGATGCCTTCTTGTTGGGAGAAACCCCTAGCCGCAAATATTGCCTTATATTTATCAATACTTCCATCTGTTGCATGTTTGATCTTGTAGAGCCACTTGGAAAATACCACAAGTATGTCTTCCTGCCTAGGAACAATTTCCCAAACTCCATGCTACATTATTGGTTGATATTCTTCATTCATAACATCTTTCCATTCTTCATGTTTGACACCATCTTCAAAGGTGGATAGTTCTGCTTCAATTAACTTTGTCATATAGGCTGCATACCCTAAATATCTTTTCAGTTTCTTACTTCCCCTTAACGTACCCTTGGTTGCTCCATGTCCTTCCGCATCTAGAAGAGTGCACTTCAACTAATTAGGTCTCTTTCTATTTTCAAGGATGATGACTTGTTGCATAGGTTCACTGGGACCTCCTTCTTCATGATTTGAATCCTCTTCGTCCCTAGGACATTCTTCAAATATTGGGAGTTCTTCATCATCAGAGTCAATCAGGAGATACCTCAAAGGCATATAGGATCTCGGCTACTTCAATTCGGTGCCCTTCCTTTATGTAGATCCTATATGCCTTTGAACTGTTACTATAGCCAACAAAGGTACCCTTCATGCTTGTAGGATCCAACTTCTTTCTTTTATCTTTCGAAATGTGAATGCAGACAGGACAACCAAATATCCGGAGATGGTCTACACAGTTTCTTCCCAATGAATGCTTCTTCAGGAGTCATGTTCTAGTGATCTGTGAGGACTTCAATTTTGAATGTAGACAACAGTTTTGGTTGCTTCACCCCACAGAAATTTAGGCAAGTCTTGATCATGTAAAATGGCTCTAACACTTTCCTTAATCAAGCAATTATTTCATTCTACTACTCCATTTTGTTAAAATTGGCAACTAGGGCCAAACTCCATGCGGGCCTACTTATTCATGGCAGTTATTATTTTTCTTGGATTCCTCTCATCGAGAGGTATAGGATTGATCTAAAGATCAACTGATTCCGACATGTATTCATGGAGATATTAATTTATTTGTGTTATGGAACAATTCGTCAAGGTCGGCCAGCAACCAAATTGCCCCCACTTATCCTCAACATTTTAGCATAAATAAAAGGTGCAGCGTAGTGCACAGTGACAGTGGTGCAGCATAGTGCAGCATGATGAATGGTACTGCACAGTGCACAGTGACAGTGGTGTAGCGTATTGCAGCATGATGAATGGTGCAGCATAGTGCACACTGCACAGTGACAGTGGTGCAACATAGTGCAGCATGATGAATGGTGCAGCATAGTGCACAGTGACAATGGTGCAGCATAGTGATGATTAGTGCAGCATGTTGAGATCCAGCACAGTGATGAGAACAACTCTGTGATGGGTGCAGTGTGGTGATGGAATCATCTTGGAGGATCAGTGGAAACAGTTTGCCTTCACTTGTGTTCTGATCAGCTGCTACCTCATGTGTTATCTTCTTAGTGAAGATCTCTACTCTTATTTTGATAAGTCAAAATGTTGACTTCTGATGTATATGTACTATCTCTCTCTGCTGAACTATTGAAGAACATAAGAAGAATTGATCAAGGGTTTCCCCACATTGGGGTTTGTCCCTGGCTGGCACCACATCTTGTCTCTTGTCTTGGCTTGTCTTCTGCAATTTATGTTTATGTTCTATCTGCATTTTACTATCATGCTAAATGTGATTGCTAATCTGGAATTGATATTGAGCTAATATGGAAAATTGAAGTAAATTTGCTCTCAGCATAGAACATACCTAAATTAACAATTTTGCTTTGGATTATATGGAACTATCAGTTCCCTCTTTAATTCCAACCTCCTTACAGAAAGCTATGATTTCCTTTGAAGTGTATTCTCCTCCATTATAAGATCTTAGTACCTTTATCCTTCTTTCTGTAAGATTTTCTACTTCTACTTTGAATTCTTGAAATCTTTCAAACACTTCATCCTTGGACTTCAGCAAATAGATCCAAGTTTTCTTTGAGTGGTCATCAATGAAAGTTACATAATATAGATGACCTCCATGAGACTTTGTAGACATAGGACCACGAACATCAAAGTGAATGAGATCCAAGATTTCTTTTGATCTTGAAGTACTACATCCAAACGGTTTCTTAACATTTTTACCTAATGCACATCCCCTGCATACTCCTCCACGATCCTCCCTAAGTTCAAGGATGCCATTCACCACTAAATTTAGAGTTGGTAATATTTTGTAGTGAAGGTGTCCAAACCTTCTATGCCAAAGTTCACATGGACCGATTTCAATGTGATCCAAAGCTTGAAAGAGAGGCCTCAATAACATGTAGAGTCTTCCTTCATGAATCCCGATGATTTTTGCATTGTTGATGCTAGAGCCTTTATCCCATACCATAACCTTTCCATCTATAAAAGTGACTCTATCTCCCTTATCTTCTAGACACGAAATAAAAAAAGTAAATTCTTTTGCAAACTTGGTACAAATAGAATGTTGTTGAGATGTATGTTTCCTCCATTTTCTAGCTCCAACAAAGTTGATCAAATTCCTCATACAAGATAGCTCTTCTTATCTCCAAGTTCAACAAAGTAGGAAGATTTTCCTCTAGATAGGGTCTTTAGTTGTTGGGGCTCACCTGTCATATGCCCGGATGCTCCACTGTCAATTACCCATATATTTTCATATTCAAACGTACATGTTAGCGCTGAGAATAACCCTTCGTCTTTTGTAGGAGAAGTATTGGTCATATGATTCTTCATAAATAATAGGAGATTCAAAAATGTTTTGATGCCTTGCTTGAGGTGACTTGACATCATAGAGAATGACTTCTTCAACGATGTAGTGATCTTCATCATGCCCCTTGACAACCTTAGCTCTGATACCACGTTGAGAAATCTAATTAGGATGATTTCTCTTATACTTGATAATTACTTGTGATGTATTTTTACATTTTCTTACTTATTAGCTTCTTCTCTTATTATTATGTGGTTGTTCTTATCATCAAACAGCGACCAAAAACATGAAAATCAATAGTACAGAAGCACACAGGATGTAGGTTGCAAGCCAAGGCCAAAACCTCTCCACTTGAAAGGAAGACACACAAATCTCTTCTCTTCTTATAGATTCTTTAAATGACGAATTCCAAGACCTTTAGACCAAGACCAATACCCCTCCAAGACCAAGCCACACCTTCCAAATGACGTGCTTCTTCTATCCAAGACAAACCCATTCAAATCTCTTCCAGTTGCACAATTTCGACCCCCAGCTACAGAATTTCAGCCTCCATTGTAGGTACGAAATTTTCGGCCCCTTGCAACAATTGTTGATCGACACGTGTGAGCAAATTTAGGGCTTCCAAGGATTCCTTTGACCTTTGCTTGGGTTGCTTCTCCTTCTAGGGCTTGTAGGTGACCTAGTAGTCCTTTCTTCGACCTTATTTCTGCAACTTTCACAACTTTGACCTTGCAGTTGCAAAACCCTAGCCTTATCCTCACACGTGTGAGAGAGAGAGAGAGAGAGAAATAACCCAAACACTTCGTCCTTTATCCTTCTATCCTTCTTTGCTCGCCTTTCTTTTACCTCTTCTTCGCTTAGATGATAAGGAATGAGTGAGTATCCATAAGAGGTCGAGTTCCCTCTTATATATAGGCTTCCAAGAAGAACGACATGCCCTAATGAGATCGACTTGGCCTTGGAGGGTATTTTGACACTTTTAAATACAAAAATAATTCTTTTAACATGTTACAATGTGCCCAATGGGGTCTTCTTCATATGACAATGACTCTATTGACCAGTTTTTAGATTATTAACCAGTTTTTAATTATTTTCCTAAGTTAGGGAAAATGGTTAATTAATCAGTATTAATTGAAACAAGTTGATTTCTATCTAGTGACTTCTAGAAAAGTAATTTGAAAGAGTCAAGATGATCTTAGCCATCAATTGGGATTAGATCATGGTCGTTGATTGCTCAATGAGAGATTATAAGAAGAAGTCGATGGGCACCTTGGAGACACAATTCGATTGAGCAAGGGCGCGGTGATAGCGTGGGACACTAGTTGAGGGTTTCAACAGTGATTGAGAGATTTATCAAAGAGAATTTATTCATAGTGATTTCCACTTTCTCAATGACAGAGGGAGATCAAATTATTTTGTAGAGGTCGAGTTTCTCCAAGTGGTGCAAATTGACAGAGATAGGTTGATTTGCCAGAGAGAAGCCAAAGTTGCCGAAGGAAGAGCGAATTTGCCAGAGTGATCGATTTGCAGGATAAAAGTATTGTTTGCCAGAGAGATTGATTTTCCAATGGAGGACAAATTATTCTACCAAGAAGTGTGAGTCACGAATGGATTCTCCAAGCCACATGTTTGGGTCGACTTAGGGTCGTACAAGAGGGTTGAATTGATTCAGAGGGGCCAATTAGCTTCCAGGAGGTCAAAGTTGCTTGCAGAAGAGAAGGAAATAAATTGTCAAAGCTTTGCCAGTTTACGACACGCAGCTGTAATAATTTTCAACTACAAATTTGTTGAAGAATAATAAAACCCTCGTATGCAGAACTAGTTTTCCCTACCTTGGGGTTTCCCCGAGGACAATTTGTCCACAAATAATGGTCTCCATTTTATATGTGATGTTTTCTCGGTTCCTGTGATTTATTATTTGGTGAAACTACAATAGAATTTTCACAGTATTGATCATACAAGGTTGCTAGTTGGCTAGCTGTCCAAGGGGGAGAATTTTTCTCCTATGGGTTACCCACTTTTTGGTGGGTAACAAGTCCCACCTGAGTCCACTTTCTCACACTTTGCTTAGGCCAATGCCAAGTATACTTGTCTTTCTTCCGCCAGTTAGGAAACTGCTCCCCAATGTTATCCCCATCACACCAATCCACCTTGCCCCGCCTGAAAACTAGATGTTGTCCTATGAACAAGTGGTATGACAATGATTGTGAACTCCTTCATAGCCAACTTCATCATGTATTTTCTCCTACCCAACCATCCTATCCATCCTATCATCATCTCAAAGCCTCCTATTGTCATTTGCATCAACATAAGAAACATATCTTCGTCTTCCAAGGGAGCCATGAGTTGAGGATTTCCCTTATTTGCTCCCAGAAAACTTCTAGCATACCTTATTCCCTCGCCACTTTCCTCTCCCTCCTCACCCTCTATCTATGTTTACTCATACTTCCTCCTTGTATGATGTTCTTGGATAACCCATCATCCAAGTTACCTCCCACGCACCTTCTTACAATTTATTCTTCTATAGGGAAATTCAAGAGGTTATTTGGATGATGAATACAAGTAAAGCAGCGGGCGAGGAAGGATTCCAAGCAGATCTTTTCAAATAGGGCCTTCATGTTATGGATAGCCACCTAGCCGACTTGTTCAACCATGTAGTTGATTACGGTTTTCCACGCTCTTGGTCACATCACATTATCCAACCAATTCACAAATCCAGCTCTAATATGGATCCCAACAACTACAGTACAATCATGGTAGACCACATGTTTTATAAACTTTATGTTATAGCCCTCCACTTGATACTTCAAGGGGAGCTTGAGAGGAGGCAACTCAAAGCCAAAGGACGAGATAGATTCTGACCTAAGTACCAGACCATTGACAACATCCTTACACTCCAAGCTATTATTGAGGAGGCACAACATCACTCTTAGAAATTATATTGTTGCTTTGCGGACTTTCAAAAAGCTTTCAACTCTATCCCACAGGAAACTTTGTTAAAGAGACTCGAAGATATCGGTATCTCTTATACCTTCTTCACAAATATCGTGCACCTTTACAAATGAGTTCTTGGTCATCTTCGCATAGCACATGGATTATCAGATTTTGTTAGGAGTACACCATTGCAGTGAAAAGGATTGTCCCCTGTCCCCCACATTATTTGGGTCTACATTGAAGAGCTTGAATCCTTTTTGCATAAAAACATTTAAGAGGGAGATGGATGTCTACTTCATGTCTCCATATCTACCCTACTTTTCGTCAACAATGTCACCCTTCTAACCTCATCCCCCAAGGGGTTGCAAGGACAGTTGGATGCCCTAGCCCTCTTTTATGACCTTTGACAATTGACAGTCAACTTGGGTAAAACCAAGGTCATGATCTTTGACAGAACAAAGATGTCCTTTAATCACCATTTCTTTTTCAGAAGAGAGGAGATTGAGATCATTTGTACATACACCTACTTGGGGGAACTCTTCACAAGACCTCGTTTTAGTCTATACCGTGCACTCCAACCCCGAGTTAGAAAAGGTTATGTTTCCCTTGCCCTTCTTGAGGGACAATGTTTCTGAACCCACTTCCTAGACATATCATCAAAGATGTCACTCTTAAATACTCTAGTTTCACTCATTGTCATATATAGTTCTGAGGAGTAGGGTTTTGATTTACTAGAATTATATTAATCTTCAACAAAGAGAGTTCAAATCACCCTCCTTCACCACATTATCAAGTAAGCAAACATCTTCCCAAAATTTGGAGCTTATCCCTTTCAGCGTGAGACAATGTTTGGCCTCATCTCACTCTTGCATCACATTCGAAGTTTCATTGATACAACAAAGGGACAGGACTGATACCCTCACTTGGCTTACTATTCATCGAAATCGATTG
>APFE031251211.1:0-82729 GCA_000404065.3 Pinus taeda
CTTCTGAAAATGGTCGCTCCCGCTCCCGCTTCCGCTCCCGCTCCCCGCTCCCGCTCCCGCTCCCAAGTAACATTGGGCAAGATTACTCCAGAGAAAGTCTTCACTGGGAAGACACCTGAAGTCAGTCACTTCAGGATATTTGGGAGTTTGGCATATTATCGCATACCCGAAGAAAAGAGGATGACGCTGGATCAGGATGCAAAAAAGGGGTATCTGATAGGATATAGTGAAAACGCTAAGGCATATAGGATCTATCTTCCAGGGAGCAGGAAGGTAGTAGTATGACGAGATGTAAAGTTCATGGAGGACAGAGCTTTCAGAAGATCTCGCGAAGTGCCTTCCAAGGAGCAGTCGAAAGAGGATCCGTTGGTCATGCCTCTTCAACCAATGGAACTGAAGAATCCTTCCTCAGATTAGGAAGATTCTCAGGATGAGGAAGAGGAGCAAACAGAAGCACCTGTTGGCAGAGGAAGAACCAGCAGGGAACCTCGTCAAATTCTGTGTGATACAGAGAACTTCATCGGAGAGCCAAGGAACAGTAAAAGGGAGCGAAAATAGCCAGATAGGTATCAGGCGTTAATAGCTCAAGATGGAGAGCCTGCCAACTTCAAAGAGGCAGCTCATCATCAGGTCTAGCTAGATACGATGGTGGAGGAGTATAACTCCATAATGGTAAACGATGTCTGGGAGGTGGTGTCAAGGCCTCAAGACAGATCTGTGGTAGGTTCAAGATGGATCTACATGATCAAATATGTTGCGGACGACAGTATTGAAAAATACAAGGCCAGGTTTGTGGCTAAGGGGTATGCACAAAAGGAAGGGATTGACTATGAGGAAACCTTTGCTCCAGTAGCCAAGTATACATCTATCAGGACTGTGATATCTCTTGCAACCCAGATGGGATGGGAGATCCATCAGATGGATGTCAAGGTGACATTTCTGAATGGGGTAATAAAAGAAGTATACATTGAACAACCAGAGGGCTTTGAAACTCATGAGAATAATTCTCATGTATGCAGACTGAAGAAAGCCTTGTATGGGCTAAAGCAGGCACCAAGAGCATGGTATGGTCGAATAGATGGCTACTTGCAGAAGATGGGGTTTGTCAAGAGTGACGTGGATCCGAATCTCTACTATATGGTCATAGAGAGTGAGCCACTTATCTTAGTATTATATGTGGATGATCTCTTTTTGATAGGATCAACCAGACTCATTGAAGACTGCAAGAAGAATCTAGCCACAAAATTCAATATGAAGGATCTGGGACGAATGCACTGTTTTCTAGGGTTGGAAGTTTGGCAGTAGAAAGGAGAAATCTTCCTTGGGCAAGGAAGGTATGCTACAAAAATTTTGAAAAGGTTCAGGATGGGAGACTGTAGACCTATGGCTACGCTAATGATCACCAACTGGAAGAAGATTGATGCATTAGAAGACAAGGATGTCGATCCCACCCTATACCGACAGCTCATAGGGTCCTTGATGTATCTAGTCAATACCAGGCTAGATATTTTCTATGTTGTCAACACCCTCAGTCAATTCATGGTGGAACCAAAGGGGGCTCACTAGGTAGCAGCGAAGCATGTTCTCAGGTATTTACAGGGAACAATTGATTATGGGCTCTTGTACAACAAGGGGAAGGATATCAGGTTGAGTGGATTTACTGATGCAGATTGGGTAGGAAGTTTAGTGGATCGGAAAAGTACCTCTGGGTGTTGTTTCAACATTGGATCAGGAATAACCTCTTGGTGCAGTAGGAAACAAAAGTTCCTGGCTTTGAGCTTGTCTGAGGCAAAATATATGGCAGCAAGCACAGCTTCGTGTGAGGCCATATGGCTTAGAAAACTACTGGTAAACCTATTTAGAAGAAATATGGAGGCGACTAGGAACATGTGTGATAATCAGAGTTGCATCAAACTCTCTAAGAATCCAGTATTTCTTGATAGGTCAAAGCATATTTATATCCGGTGTCACTTTGCCCGAGATTGTGTCCAACGTGGCGCTGTACAATTGAGATACACTCCTACAGTGGAACAAGTGGTAGATATCCTCACCAAGGTCCTTGGAAAGTCAAAATTTGACTACTTCAGGGAAAAGATGGGGATGGTAAAGAACCCCTTTCAAAGGTAGTGTGTTAGCAGCACGAATGAAGAGGCGGTTACAGTGCAAATGCAGTGTTGGGAGAAAGGACCAACAACAGCACAGATGTAGAGGGAGTTGCAGTGCAGATGCAGTGTTGGGAGAAAGGACCAACAACAATATAGATGTAGAGGAAGGTGCAGCGCAGATGCAGTGTTGGGAGAAAGGACCAGCAGCAACACGGATGTAGAGGGAGCTGTTGTACAGATGCAGTAGTGGCAGTGGCAGAACCATGGGCAGCAGTATAGGGTGCATTAGTGCAGAGAATGTTAGGTAGGGAGGCCTAGCATCAGCACAGGTACCGATGTCGGATGATCAGAGTAATACTCAGTGAGGAGTATTGCTAGAGCACAGTCCTCGCTAAGAGGGAGTGTTGATTTGGGGTAGCATCAGATGTGCTCTAGCCATGAAATTTGGTGGAGAGTTTGGGGCACATGAGATCTCCAATACCCAGAAGGTGTTTTGGGAAATTCTAAACAGATCAGGAGATATTAAAAATAATTAATATTTTAATGGAGTCCCTAAGTCTAAACTTAGGGAAAATAAAATATTAATGTGTATTAATATGAATCTATGTTAGAATGGTCCAAAAGACATGGCTCAATCCAAATCTATTCTTAGCTGTTGATTAGGGACTTAATCTCGGCCGTTGAGATGTCAACAGAAAAAGTATAAGAGGAGGCTTGAGGGGCACTTCGAGAACAAACTGAGAGAGACCAGTTAATTCAATTTCTGGAGCGGGGTTTATTGAGAAATTGAACTAGTAGTCTGGAGAGTAGTTAGGAGGTAGCAAGTACGGAACAAAGAGATGGGAGATCAACGCAGAAGAGGTAGATGCAGAACCAGAAGAAGCCATGCAGAGGCAGCAGAGACTGCGCAGAGCCAGAAGGGCTTGTGTCATCCGCGCAGAGGCTGTAGGAGTGATGCAGAAGCCCAGAGAGGCTGCGCAGAGCCTCAGTAGGCCGACGTAAAGGGTTTCAGGCTGACGCAACGGGTTTCAGGCTGTAGCAGAGGTCAGTAGGGCCTACACTGGGTTTAGGAAAGTGCTGGAAGTTTGTCTATTTGTGGGTAAGCTAGTTTGACACCCTGTTGTACATGAAAATTGCTGAATAATAAAATCCTCCCTTGCTGCAGCGGTTTTCCCACATTGGGTTTTTCCGGGGACATTAGTCCAAAATAACTGTGTCAATGTGTGCATATTTTTGTTTCTGTATTACGATGTGATAGCTGCAACAATATTTATTTTAATGTTTGTTGAAGTAATTTCATAAATAACTTATGATGAAATAAGTAGGAAAAGTAAATCAGTTGCTGTTGTGATAGAATTTTCACACAACTACCTCCCCCTAAGGCAACACAAATCTCTTGTCTCTCTCATAGCCAGTAACTCAATCCTCTTGGTATGCACTATGGCAGGCTGCACAAGCAGATCGACACGCCTGGTATCAACGTGACCCTCTCACAGTCACTTATAGAAGCTAAATCCTTGTTAAATTTTAATACTATTGCAGTTAATTGGTTAATATTCTCCTATTAATTTGATTATTTGTTTTCTGCAAATTATTTGCGGAAAATACTGGATAAAGCACTATTGCAACTTCACACAAAGTTAAATACAGGAACTGAGAAAATATTGCACACACACAAATAATGAACACTGATATTCTTGGACAAATGTCCCTGGAAAAACCCTAGTGTGGGGAAACCAGTGCAACAGATGAGGGTTTATATTATTAATAAATCTTCAGCAATTGAAAATTACATAGATTGCTTGCCTTTTACTGGAAAAGCTCTGACAATATCTCTTCTCCATTTCTACTGGCCAAATCGAACTTCTGCTAGCAAACTCGACCCTTCTCTCTGCAACTCACACCTCCTCTAGCAACACGCATTGGAAAAATTGGAAATGCGTACGACCTCTTTTGGAACTCGCACTGCCTCCGAAAATTCATTCTGACAATATTCTCTCCCTGCAGCAATTCACTAGAGCAACTCGAACTTCCTCCAACCACTGTCTCCAGCGATTGGAAATCGAATTGCTGCCCAACAACTTGCATTGGCTATTCACACTGGCTATTGCGACCTTTTTGCAAAATTAATTCGGCCTCCTTCTTTCTCTAGGAATAACTAGAATCTTCATGAAGAATTATTCCGTAAATTCTCTCAATTTTCCTATTGAAATCTTGATGCTGGTGTCCTCCATGTTATCACTGCAAATCTGTGTCTTTGATGTGTTCTCTAAATGGCCATCGATTTCCTCTTATAATCTCTTGTTGAGCAACTAATGACCACGTTCTAATCTCAATCGATGGCTAAGATCATCTTAATCCATCACATGACTTTTTTAGAAGTCACTAGAGGAAAATCGATTTACGTCAGTTATTCCCAATTTGTTAAGCCATTTCGTTAAGTTAGACTTAGGAAAATTAATAAACAAGCCAGTTAATTCTAATTAAGGAGATTTTTCTAAGAAATTTTTTCTCAGTATAGGAGAAAATTAATCCACTGTGTTCCTTAACCTCATGGACACCATCTTGGACTAGAACGCCTATCTTAGCTGCATAAACTAACACTCCCTCTTAGTGAGGAAGGTGTTTTGCACAACACCCATCTTGTCTTTGAAGAAGATGAATCTTGCCTGCCCCAAAGCCTTCGTCAGTATATTTGCTACCTGCTCATTTGTGGGTATATACTGTAGCTGAACAATCCTACGCTGCACACAATCCTTTATGAAGTGAAACCTGATGTCTATGTGTTTGGATCTATTGTGAAACACTAGATTCTCAAACAAATTGATGCAACTCTGATTGTTGTAGTATATCACTGTCGTTTCAACTCTCTGACCAAGCAAGGCTACTAGCAGCGTCCAAAGCCATATGGCTTCACATGTAGCCATGCTCGTTGCTATGTACTTTGCCTCTGCAAGACTTAGTGCCATAGACTTTTGCTTCCAACTGTCCAAGAAACAACTCCTAATCACATGCTGAAGCAACACTCTGAAGTGCTTTTCCAATCCACTGTATTACCTGCCTAATTTGCATCAGTATAGCTGTAATATTCCTAATTAGCCATGGCTAATTGGAGTATTCGATTTTGCCCAATTTTTGCCTTCTATAGTTATTTGTAAATAAAAAAGTGAGGACAGGGGACATAACTCACTTTAAGAGTAAAAAGTCACTTCCTAGTAGCACAACATTGTGACTTAAAGAGGAGCCAAGGGGGGCCAAAGGGGGACGCAGAAATGGGACCCACACAGACACATGGAGGGACTGTGCAGGAGGGAAGAACACGTGGCAAGAGGAGAATCACGCAGGAGGAGGTGAGCCTAGGGATTGTGAGAGGCAGAGGCTATAAAATTGGGAGGAGCCCCCTCATTTTGGATCATTCAGTTATGTGCATTTTGAGCTAGTCGTTTCGACTTTTGAGCATGCTGGCTGTTTAGCTCGTTTGCAGCATTGTTTAGTGCATTGAGTGTCTCCGTTCGGAGATCTCACCCTTAGCCCTGGGGGACTTTGAGTGCCTGCTCGGGCAAGGTATTTCCTTTGGCATTTCAGCAGTAGTTTTATCAGCATTCCAGCAGCAATGTCAGCAGCGTTTTGGAGGACTACGCAGCACTGGGAGAGGGACGCAGTTCTTTCTGGTAGTAGTGTTGGATTGGGGTTTTTGCAGGAGGATTTATGCTGAGTGATTGAGCAGGGGACCAGCCCTTGCATCTTGGAGGATTTTGGTAGAGTTTTAGGGAGAATTCTGGTGGGGTTTCTTCAATGGCAGCGCAAAGCATTGAGGGACTGTGCAGATCCCTAAGGGGGTGATTTTCGGAGGTCAACTATTCTAGGAAAGCCTTCTGGGTTTTTCTGGGTTTTTGCAATAGAGCTCGATTCCAGAGTGTCAACATTTTCCGAGGAGGGGAGCAGCCCCAAACCATTATTTGTTTTCTAGTAGCAGCGACAGCACGATAGTTCTCCAGCAGCATCCATGCAGGGAGGCCATTCTTTGTTATTCTGAGAGTATTTCTTCACTTGCCTTGTGCAAGTCGAGGTGCCATCTATCTGATCACCTCTTGTACTCATTTTATTACTTAGTATAATAAAATGGCTTAACATTTCTCGCTGCATTTCTTGAGTATCTGCTTATATTTTTTGTTTACATTATTATATGTTGTGCCACTATTATTTTGTCATTTCCGGGTTATTATATCAATTGCACATATTTGTTGGAGTTTTTGCTGGGGTTTGAGGAATATTTTGGGTTAGGGATATTACAATAGCACAACAAATTGATACCATTGCCTCGAGCATACTGGTGCCATACTCGATAGTGTTGTGAAAATATCTCAACACATGTTTAGCTACTATCCAATGCACTCTCTTTGTGAATTGACTGACAGAATTTATTGCATATGATATATCTGGCTTGGTGTTGACAAAAATACATGAGAGAGCCAATCAATTACCTATATAAGCTTGGATCTACATCCTTCTCCCTGGATGCCTCTACCTTCCTCTAATTCGTGATCATGGGTGTAGACATGGCTCTACAGTGCTCCATCTCAAACCTCCTCAGGATCTCAATGCAGTATTACCCCTGCCCAAGGAAAATTTCCCATCCATTTGCCACACCTCCATGCCTAGAAAGTAGTGCATGAGCCCCAAATCCTTCATCTCGAACTCAGCTGCAAGATCCCTCTTGCAATCTTTTATGAGCCCTAGTGAACTTGTAAGAAACAAATCATCCACATACATGACAAGAATGAGAACCTCATGTTGATTTGGGGTAGCATTGGATGTGCTCTAGCCATGAAAATTGTTGGAGAGGCTAAAGCACATGAGATCTCCAAGACCCATAAATGGTTTGGGGAAATTCTACCCAGTTAGAGAGGTATTAAAATAATTAATATTTTTAATGGGTTCCTAAGTCTAAACTTAGGAAAATAAAAATATTAATGGTTATTAATATAAAACTGGGTGAGAAGGTTCTAAATGACATGGATCAAGCCAAATCTAATCTTAGCTGTTGATTAGAGATTTAATCTTGGTAGTTGAAGACTCAACAAAAAATATATAAGAGGAGGCTTAAGGGTTAGTTGGAGGTGTACCAAGATTGATCAGTTAGTTTGATTTTCTAGAGCGAGGTTTGCTAAGAGAAATCGAACCAGTGATCAAAGTTGCAATGAGGGACAGTGAGTGCATAGCAGAGAGGCAGAGATAGTGCCGAAGGGCCAACACAGAGGCAAATATAGTGTCGAAGGGCCAACACAGAGGTAGAGGAAGCTACGTAGAGGGCTAGAGGGATTGTGAAGAGGCTACCAGGGTGTGTGTGAGTGACGTAGAGGGCTAGAGAGCCTGCACAGAGCATTAGAGGGCTGACGCAGAGGGTTCCAGGCTGACACAGAGCCCCAGAGAGGCGTTGGAGAGTTTTTCGTGGAACAGACTTGCCGAATATCCGCTTCTGAAGAGAGGTATTACTGCTAGATTGATTTCTCTGTAAGGTGAGCCAGTTTGGCACCTAGTTGTACTCAAGAAAGCTGCTTAATAATAAAACCCTCAGAATTGCTGCACCGGTTTTCCCAAGTTGGGTTTTTTTGGGACGATTGTCCAAAAATAACGGTCTCCCTTGTGTGTTTGTCTATTCTTTCAGTTGATGATCTGTAGATGGTTGAGACTGTACTTGTGTTTATTTTCAGTATTTATATGGTTAAATAACGTGTTAAGTAATTAAACAAGTAAGTGAAATAAACCAGATAGTACAGGAAGAATTTCTAATGGGTTAGACTTAGAAATTTCAACATGGTATCAAAGGGTTGCAGATCACAGGGGAGCTGAAGGCACTAGTTAAATCAGAAAATTTGCAGCAGAAACAACTGTCCCGAGAGACAGAAGTTGTTCCTAAGCAGAAAGCAACAGAGGAGTGACGCAGAGGGCCTGCGTCATCATTTCGAGCCAGAGAGAGGGCTAGCGTAGAGGCAGAGGAAGGTAGAAGAGGCTCATGAAGAGCCACATCGTCCTACTTAGTCAGGTAGGCTTGACACAGTTGGCTAGAGGAGCGATTCAACCTTGCCGGGATTGCGCAGAGCTAAGAGGCTCAATTTTTTCAGCTGTTGGGGCCTTGGAGCTGTGGGCAGATTGTGGATTGTGAAGCTAGTGGGGTGATGTCACTGTCTAAGCAGAACAATACCTAATGGGACAAAACCAAGGTTGTGGGAGTCGCTACTTAGGCGGATTTCTAGCCAAGAAATCTAGATCAGTGTTGCAGGAGCAAAGGGGATCAGAGAGTAGCGATTTGACTGTTGGCAGAAAGATTTCCAAGAGGGAAATCGAGATTCAGAGGGAGTCTAGAAGAGAATTTCCAGGAGGGAAGTAGAGACTTAGAGGGAGTTGAAGAGAAGAGCAGAGATGGCAATGAACGCATTGAGGGATCAGGACAGGTTGGATGGGGCATCCAACTTTGTCATTTGTAAGGCCAGGATCCTGTCTGTTCTGGATAGACATCGCATCAAGACCTTTGCCTTGAGAACCGTGGTTATTCCAGTCGACCCAGTTGATAACGAAAGGTATGAGGATGCAATGGCAAAGGCAAAGTGCATAATCCTTGATGGGGTCAAGGATCATGTAGTTCAACATATTGCCGAGAAGAATATGACAAAGGAGACGTGGGATACCTTGACGACATTGTATCAAGGCACTTCCGTGCAGAGGAGGATGCTACTGGAGAATCAACTGCGGTCGTATCAGATGCAGACGGGGGAGCAGATAGATCTATTCCTCAACAGGTTGCAGGAGATTCCAGACCAACTCACTTCCATAGGGGCCATGCTGGATCAGGAATTCATGGTGAGGACCGCCCTGAATGCAGTCTCCAAGGAGTGGGAGACATTTGTCCAAACCATTTTGGGCAGAGCGAATACTTCAAGTTGGGAAGAAATGTGGGTAGCTCTTCGCTAATAAGAGATTAGATGGCTGACCAAGACGGGAAGTAGCGGCAAAGGAGGTCGAATCAAGAAAGATGAGGAAGAGGATGCAGCTCTGGCATCTGTGGGACAACAAGGGAAGAGGAAGAATAAGGACATTTCCGAGATAAAATGCTTCCATTGTGGGGAGCTCGACCATTATGCAACCCAGTGTCCCAGGAAGAAGAATAAGGGAGAGGCTTACAACTCCAAGGCAGCGCCAGCTAAGGCGGAGAAGGAAGTGGAGACTAACGACGGCTGTGCCATGAGTGCTCATGTACCTATAGAGAAGAGGTGGGGTGACATTGGGCTATAGTTAGGAGGACTAGAGGAGATGAGGGGTAGGATCCTTGAGGTACCCAAACTCTTGGATCATATCTAGGTACGGGAGCCCCAAGTGACAGTAGCAAGATGACGGATGTTGGTAGAAGCAAGATGCGGATGGAGCGACAGAACAATGCTAGAGTGTAGGGATTTGTAGTAGTACCGCAGAGGCAGTAGGGGGAGCACAAGATAGCAACAGAGAGAGCTTCAACATCGGGAGGGCTTCTAGCCTGACAAGGATGTCAGTAGTTTGGTAGATCAGTTACCAACGTCTTAGTAACTGAGTTGCAGTGTAACAATAGTAGTAGCAGTCCTATGGGCATCATGATGTAGCATGATGAGAGAGGGTTGCAGTGCAGATGCAATGTTGGGAGAAAGGACTAGCAACAACACGGATGCAAAGGGAGATGCAGTATAGATGTAGCAGTGGTAGTGGTAGGGCCATGGGCAGCAGTACAGGAGGCAGCAGTGCAGAGGATGTTGGGCAGGAGGCCGAGCATCAACATAGGTACTGGTGCCGAATGATTAGGGTGATGTTTAGTGGTGGAGCATTACTAGAGCACCTCCTCGCTAAGAGGGAGTGTTGATTTGGGGTAGCATCAAATGTGTTCTAGCCATGAAAATTGGTGGAGAGGCTACAACACATGAGATTTCCAAGACCCATAAATGGTTTGGGGAAATTCCACCCACTTAGAGAGATATTAAAAATAATTAATATTTTTAATGGGTTCCTAAGTCTAAACTTAGGAAAATAAAAATATTAATGGGTATTAATATAAAACTGGGTGAGAAGGTTCTAAATGAGATGGATCAAGCCAAATCTAATCTTAGTCATTGATTAGAGATTTAATCTCGACCATTGAAGACTCAACAGAAAAAGTATAAGAGGAAGCTTGAGGGTCAGTTGGAAATACATCAAGATTGATCAGTCAGTTCGATTTTCTGAAGTGGGATTTGCTAAGAAAAATCGAACCAGTGATCAGAGTTGCAACGAGGGGCAGTGAGTGCATAGCAGAGAGGCAAAAATAGTGCCAAAGCACCAACACAGAGGCAAAGGAGGCTACGCAGAGCTAGTTGGAGCCACGCAGAGGGCCAGAGGGATTGCGCAGAGGCTACCAGGGCCTGCATGAGTGATGCAGAGGGCTAGAGAACCTGTGCAGAGCATCAGAGGGCTGATGCAAAAGGTTCCAGGTTGATGTAGAGGCCAGGAGGGTTGACGCGGAGCCTCAAAGAGGCGTTGGAGAGTTTTTCGTGGAGCAGACTTGTTGAATATCTGCTTCCGAAGAGAGGTATTACTGCTAGATTGATTTCTTTGTTGGGTGAGCCAATTTGGCACCTAGTTGTACTCAAGAAAGCTGCTTAATAATAAAACCCTCAGTACTGTTGCACCGATTTTCCCAAGTTGGGTTTTTATGGGGATGATTCTTCAAAAATAACGGTGTCCCTTGTGTGTTTGTCTATTCTTTCAGTTGATGATCTGTAGATGGTTGAGACTGTACTTGTGTTTATTTTCAGTATTTATATGGTTAAATAATTTGTTAAGTAATTAAACAAGTAGGTGAAATAAACCAAATAGTACAGGAAGAATTTCTAACGGGCTAGACTTAGAAATTTCAACACCTCACCCCCAACCACCAAGTAGTAGAGGTTGGCATCTGCCTCGCTATTCACGAAGCCCATCACGAAGCCCATACCCTACAAGTATCTGTCAATGCGCTCATACCATATCTTAGGAGCTTGCTTTAGCCCATACAAAGCTCTCTTCAACCTGCACACGTGGATCTTAATGTTGTGTGCTACAAAGCTCTTTGGTTGTTCTGTGTATACCTCCTCTTCCAACTGTAGTGACCCTCCTATAATTACAAATAGAATGCGAATATTAGCATGCATACGAGATATCCATATGATAGCTACATATACATGAACCACATGTATTGCACTAGTATATGTACTAGATAATATTGGAAAACGTTTAAGTTTAGGATAATGAATTGTTTATCGAAGTAAATGCCTAACTCACCAAAATTATAATCAATATATTGAATGGGCTCCTAGACATATGTATGATAATCTTTAATCAAAAGAAAATATGAAATATAATGAATTATGAAGTAAATTCATTTAATTTTCAATTTAATTTGATTAAAAATAAATAAAATAAATTATTTAAATTCTAAATAAGGTAATTTAATTAAAATTATAAATAAAGTAAATTAATTTAATTAAAAAATCTAATTAAACAAACTAAGGTTAACTCTAACTAAATTAAATGAATAGATTCAATCTAGGCATCATATCATTATGAAGGTAACTGACTCTAAAAAGAAAGGAGGAGGATGCTAGAAGGTAAGAAACTGACACTCGAAGGATTGAGAGTCAGTGGATTTTATGCGTGTAAGGGAGTCGGGGGGGATACTGAAGGGACACAATTCTTCTTCTGACTGTAGGAGTTGGAGAGAATACTGTGAAACTGAGAAATAAGCTGGAGATTTGGAAAATTTGAGCCTCTATTCTTAGAGTTTTGGGCATGGGGGCAGAGGACCTTAATTTCAAAGTCCTCTGGATCTGGGTACAAAAGAGGTTGAAACTACATTGGCAAGGTGGATTCAGTTGGTTTGCTAACATGGTTGGATTAGGAGCAATAACAGCTAGATTATCCAAACAGAAATCCAAGTAAGTACTTATATGTAAATTTTGATCTCAATTCAATTTCCGATTTAATTCTAAAATTTAGAGTAAAAGTTTTTGATCTCTATTTAATTTGTAAAATCAGGGTTTCACACCAACTCACCATTTAGGAACGTTGTCTTGACATCCATTTGATGGATACGCCATCCCATTTGTGCTGCTAATGAGATCATCACTTCTATAGAAGTATACTTGGCAACATAAGTGAATGCCTTCTCGTAGTCTATTCCCTCCTCCTAAGAGAACCCCTTGGCCACGAACCTTGCCTGCTGATAAGGAATTTGACCAGATCCAGATTGAATGGAGGTTCCACTAGGATAAGTAATACTACCAACAATTTGAGTTGCTCACATAACGTGAGTTTGGGATCCACAAACCTTGCCCGCTGATAAGGAATTTGACCAAATCTAGATGGAATGGAGGTTCCACTAGGATAAGTAATACTACCAACAATTTGACTTGCTCCCATAACGTGAGTTTGGGATCCACTCACCTAGATTCCACCAGAGACAAGAGGTACATATGGAGGAGGTGGTTGCCCCCCGTGCTGTAGGATAGGGGGTGGTACATATTGCCCACTCAATGGAGGAGGTGTAACCACTGCAGAGGTCGAAAGAGGAGTTGAGGAACCTATAGGGACATTAACTATCCCAATCGTGACTGTGGGTTGAACAGGAACTGAAGAAACCGCAGTTTGAACAGGAATTTGGGAAGCCATGTTTGAAACAAACAGGTCAGTGTTAGGCGTAACGCTAGATGACCATATCGAATGATGATAAAGCGAAGATGTGCTTGGAGTACTAGAAACCAAATGACCAAGAGAGGTATAACCTGGCGGGAATAAAGGTTCACTACTTTTAGGTGGTGGAGTTGGCCTACTCCCCATATGAGGAGAGGACACATATGGAAAGCCTTCAGGCGGAAAGTGATATTCAGATTCATCACCTATACCAGGAGTATGGGTGGCTGAGACTTCCGGAGGAGGATCTCGAGGAGAGGTTGGAATCTCCCCTTTTGATGCCATGGGTGGAAACAGTTGGCGAGGAGGAATCCGCGATGAATGAGGAGAAAGCTCCAAATGTACTCCGAGATTATCAAACAGACTATATGGGCATTTAGGAGATATCACAAAAGGATTGTAAAGCAGATACGGGGGAAACAACATGAACTATTTAGGAACCTCAAGACTTTCTGGATCAGATTCTTGAGATGATGACAACGACTCTCGACGTGGAGGACGAGAAGCAAGGGGCTCAATTCCAAGTTCAAAACCTTGATCTTCAAGTGACTCTGGAATCTTAGGATGGACTCCTTGTGGTGACCCTTCAGTGTCAGATTGTGAAGGGGATATGTAAGGTGAACTCGGTGGTGCTGCCATGATGACCCTTTCTCAAAATGAAAAGGAGAGGAGGTGATTTATTTGAGCTTTAATTAAAATTTACCATTAACAAGGCATAATGAGGCCAAGGAGAACTACATGGGTGAGACATGTTATCGAGGGCAGTGAAATTTAGAACTTAAAAACATAAAATAAATCAAAATGGGTAATCTAGGCAAGAGGGTTTACTAACTATCTGTGAACCGCTATATACACCTTAGTGAAAACCAAGGACTTAACTATGGCGGTCAATCTCCCCGAATGCTGTGTTCGGTGTATCACGTCTACAAGGTGGCTGACTTGATTACCTGTGGCTAAAGGAGGACAACCTAGTGGGGTCTCACAATATATACGCGATGGTACAGGGAGCACAAGTCCGTGTTAGTGCTGTCTAATGCATAACAGTGCAACGAGAACGTTCCCATATACTTGGCATACGTGGAGTGCCTCCAATATACCTGAGAGTATCGGAGAACGATCTTATATACTTCCGTACGTGGAATGAGATTTCACCCCCGGGATACAATGGTAGCAGATAAGGACAATTGCTAGGTTTATATATGTTGGAACATGTCTCTAGCCTAGACCTGTAAGTGTTTGCGTTAAGTTCCAAATGCTCCTTAGGTTGATTGAGTAAATTTTAACGTTTATCTTGAATTATGTTTCAATTTTGGGCTCAAAACGATGTCACCTGAATGCTTAAGATGCAACTATATGAGAAAAGGAAAACTTTCCATTTCGATGAATGCTAGACTAATCAAGGGAAATGTTTCAATCAATAATGCATCAAACAACATGCCTTCCACTAACTTTCACTTTCGCTTTCCAAATGCAATGCTCAAAAGTAAAAATGATCTTCACTGTTCACTATCCTAAATGCAACCTTTTGAAAGCAAAACTATTTTAAGTTTTGCTCACATGCACTTATATAAATGATGTTTTTTCTTTGATTTTGAATGCTCTAATGCAACTAAAGCATCAACTAAAGAAAAATGAGAATTTGATTCAAATGCTCCAATGCAACAACTAATGCATCAACCAAAGCAACACCAAATCCAATTCAAAAGCACCTAAATGAAAATATCTATCACTTTTTCTTTTTGAACAAATAAACAATGCACTTTTCCCAGCTTGAAAATCAAACAATGTAATCTATGCTTGATTAAAAACAAAGATGATTTCCAAATGCAAATGACCTATTGCAACTTGAAAAGCAACTTTGTGAAAGACAAGCTAAAACAAATGCAAATTGATGTTTTCAATGATTTCCACAGAAAACAAGACTCAATCAATCAACAACTAGTATCTCAGCGACACAAACAAAGAGCAAGTGATGACTAATTGATTTATAACCCTAGAGTTCAATCAAATTTTCACTTCAAGCACTTCAAAGCCAAAGAGACTAATTTGCTAATTAACCAAGAAAACCAGACAAAACACTGGCAAATCTAGACACAGAGGACAAGAAAAGGCCTTCAGAGGCCAAGACACACTGGATTCTAGGGCAAAAACCCTATTTTTTCTCAAATCTCTGAGATAAGCACTGCTGTCAAAGCCAAAATCATGCTGAAAGTGGTTTCAGTGTGACCGTTTTAAGGAAAAGCGCACTGACAGTGCGACTGTTCAGGGTAAAAATGTGTTGGGCGAGAAAGTTGGGAAAAAATAAAAAGAATTTCTATAAACAGTCCAAGACCTAACACTCTAAAGCAGTGATCATTCAATGTGCAAACCTATACAAGCTCAAACTAATTGATAATTCAATGGTCGGTCAAACTGATCAAAAGACCAAATCAAAAAAGAGATTGAAGAGGCTATAACTTCCCCAGTGGAGTCACCATTTTGTTGTGAAGATAAATCCCCTTGCGGACAGAGGCGATCTCTCTAGCCCAATGAGTGGGTCTAGTAACAAACTGAACAAACTAATGTAGACTTTCCTAGCTTCTGTTTAAAAATGCAGAGAGAGAGAAACCTACCTCACTTTGATGCTAATTGCTCAATCGTTTGATGATGACTTCGATACCTTAGCTTCCAGGCTCGCTCCTCGCTATTCCTTGTGTTCAAATATCTGTAAGAAAGATCAAAGGACAATACAAGATACAAGAGCATACATAGTATATATCAAACATAAACTACTCGATAGATCAAGGAGTATCAAGCTAAATGCATAAATATTTAGACATTTATGGAAAGTGAACATCAGATGTATATATTAATGAATCAAAAAGGGAAGCATACAACCATTGCCTTGATGTTGGAGACCCCCTTTTGGGTGAAATTCGAAGTCCAAGCCAAGACTCTTCAAGCACTCCTTCTCGAAGTTATATGGGCAACATTTGGGCATAATCTCAACATAGGAATGCAGGCAATCAATGACCAACCATTCGAGGATGGAGGGGATTTGATTTATAGGAAGGGAGAGGGAGTTAGGGATCCACAAAAGAGGGAGGAAGGTCCACATATCAAGGGGAAGGCCCTTAAAGGTAGGATTAAGAGCTCCAAATGGGAGAGCTTGACCATAGCTCTACCCAACAACATCCAACTCGTTGTTTCTTGAAGTTTCTAGCATACGAAGCTTCTCCTCCATTTTGAGAAAACTTGCTAGAAGAGTTTCAACGCAAGATTCATATGAAAACCTGCGCTGGCAGTGTGGGATTTCATATCCCAACAATACATTGAAGCATTGTAACCAAGACTTTGTTGACTGCTTCAACTTGGCCATTCCTGTGGATAGTAAGGAGTTGAGTTGTCGTGACGCAGACCCAACTGAGCAGTAAGCTCTATCATCATATAATGTAGACAATGGCGATCTCTAGTCCAACGAGTGGGTCGAGCAACATGCTAAACAAACTAATGTAAACTTTCCTAGCTTATGTTTAAAAATGCAGAGAGAAAGAGAAACCTACCTCGCTCTGATGCTAATTGCTCAATCCTTTGATGATGACTTCAATCCCTTAGCTTCCAGGCGCACTCCTCACTATTCCTCGCATCTGAATACTTGCAAGAGAGACCAAAAGAGAATACAAGATACAAGAGAATACATAGTATATATCAAACATAAACTACTTGATAGATCAAGGAGTATCAAGCAAAACGCATAAGTATTTAGACATTTATGGAAAATGAACATCGGATGTATATATTAATGAATAAAAAAGGGAAGCATACAACCATTGCCTTGATGTTGAAGGCCTCCTTTTGGGTGGAATAGCAAGTCCAAGCCAAGACTCTTCAAGCACTCCTCCAAGTTAGATGGGCAACATTTGGGCATAATCTCAGCATAGGAATGTAGGCAATCAATGACCAACCATTTGGGGATGGAGGGGATTTGCTTTATAGGAAGGGAGAGGGAGTTAGGGATCCACAAAAGAGGGAGGAAGGTCCACATCTCAAGGGGAAGGCCCTTAAAGGTAGGATCAAGAGCTCCAAATGGGAGAGCTCGACCATATCTCTGCCCAACAACATCCAATTCGCTGTTTCTCAAAGTTTCTAGCATACGAAGCTTCTCCTCCACTTTGAGAAAACCTGCCAGAAGAGGTTCAACGCGGGATTTCATATCAAAACTAGCGTTGCAGCGCTAGGTCAAAGAACTGCTTCCTGCCATCAGCACAGACAAGCAGTGGAGCAAAGAGCGCTGGTCCTAAAATTTAGGGGTTCAGTCAACCTTCTATAGAATTGACTTAGGGTAGTTTTCTTCCATTCTTCAGGGATGTTTTAGTGTGTGTTTCATGATGAGTACACTTCACGGTTGTCAACATTTTGGCACTTCGAGATGTGAAATAGGAAGTGAACAGGAAGTGTGGCAAAATACTGTGTAACATTGATCCACAAGCTGGCAAAGCTAATGCTAGGGTCCCAAATGTGCCACACCACTCCTAGCTGTCGCGCCACCATGACAAGAACAAATCGTACATCACCAGGGTTCCAAACTAGCCTGACCTTCCCCTGCAGAATGTCTAGCCACATTGGTGAAGTTCCCCATGTCATTAGTGAATCACTAAATCCCAATGGAAGATTTGAATGATCTCCCCCTATAGAAACGAACTCACCCCTAAGTGTAGCTAAGCTGCTAAATCCTATGATGCTCGAATCCCCTGCTAGTCTCAAAAAGGTGTCACCACGCTGATGCAGCACCACTAATTATGATAGACCGCCCATCATGCGCAGACTATATCAGCCTCTCCTCGAACTTGATGGTGAAAAATCTGTGGAGGCCAAGCTCTTTCTGCCGGGCATCTCCATGATGACAACATCTACCCATCTACTGTCAATCTTGGTCCTCAGCAACAAAAAGATAAATCTTCTTTGCCATATAATGGAGGTCTCAACAATCCCCCATGTGTCAAACCCAAGGTTAATTAGATCAGTTTCTACCATGATCCTGCTCATCACGGAATGGAGTGCGCTATCAACCAACTGAATCCCTGGATCCCATAGCTAGATCTGTTGTGGCTGAGTTATGACTATTGTTGGAATCCATCTGTGCCTCGCCTCTAGTCCTTGCATGCCATCCATATAAATACTCCATAAATGATGAATAGATCTGGTGCATGCTAAATTACCCTGCGTCTGCCAAACCACACAGTGACATCGACTATCTTATCTCCTACAACCATCTCTCATCCCGACCACATGCCTCAGCTGGGGAGTCTGCCTCTTGATGCACTGTCTCGCCCAACTGTCTCGGATGAATCACCCGGGTCATTTGCCCGTGATGAGAGCATCAAGAGATAATACCCAAGTCCCTTGTATCAGTGTGAAGTGTTGGAGCGTGGTAAATATGTAGGTGGCAATCGATATATCCAAACACTTGCATGGAAGCTCACGGTCAACCCTGTGACCAACCCGCTCTCCAAACCCGAGAGTGCCAAACCCAAGGGTAAGCACTAAGCTCTGTTGTACAACTCTGTGCCCCACTGGATTCCAACACTCATTGTCGTATCACCCTATACCATCTGGTATCCCATATGCAGCAATGCACCTATCACTCTGCTAGTAAACTCTCCACAATGTGAGCTACATCTCCTCATCTGCCTTGATAGACCTGAGCAACCTAACTCCTCACAAGCTAATGGAAATGACGCTACTGTGTTTATCCTCAATAGCTCTTGTGTCCAAGATACCAATGGGAGGGCATCGTCTCCCTGCAATGCCTTGTTTGGTGGTTTGTCGATGCCACTTCATCCTACCAGCTCCTGCCAGAGTAGGCTAATCACCCTGTGACCCCATGTGCAACCAACATGCCAAGACGACCCACAGAGTCTACTCACAAGCCTCCTTGCCACTAGTGCCGACTGAAACTCCCCTAAGGAACGTATGTGCTCAATCACTAGGTCAACTATCTCACCACTGCCATATCCATCCTGCATCCTTGGTATCTGACAGGCAGCCCCACCTAGATCCCAATGCCAACCTGGGCCTCCCATACCCTCAATGTCTAAGAGCTCTTGTTGAGCTTCACTCTAGACTAAGATCATCTTCGTAAGTCTAGCCCACGACTCCGGGTACCAACTCCGAATCTCTTGCCATCCAACCCCAAGGGCAGGATCGAATGCATTTGTTCTTCCATGCGCAATAACCTCAATATACGAATGTTGCACCAAATCTCACTATCCTGGTCAACACAGGAGATTTGATTAGGTAACTCTGCCTCTCTCTATTCGCTATGCAGAAGTAACCCAACAATGCTGCAAGCCCCATCTATGTATGCCTGAAGAAAGCTACTATTTGAACGTACTGCAACTTTGTTGGCTGCTTGTGCATTTGTCTGCTCACTATCACTGGCTAGCCCACAAGATCACTGCCCATCGTCATCTATCACGACCTCAATATGAGTCTCTAGCTTCCCCTCCACAGGTAGCTCATCATGCATAATATCCTCATCAAGCTCATGTCCCTCTATGTGCTCAAATCTCCTTTCATGCCTCTCATCTCACAACCTTGGGCCCAAGCTAGATGATTTGGTACCCACTTGCACTTCATCGATGACAGGTTCCAAGGAGGAATGCTCCTTCATTCTAATGTGAGAATTTCTAACTCGAAATTCTACTGAAGTAACTGATTTATTTCTCCTACATATTTTCCACAATAAGTTATTTAGAAAACCCTTCAGTAAACATTAAAATAAATTCTACTGTAGTTATCACATAATAGCATAGAGAAAATAATAGTGATATACAAGCACAAGAATCAATCACATCAACACAGTTATTTTTGGAGAATTGTCCCTGGAAAAACCCAATGCGGGAAAACTGGTGCAGTGGATGAGGGTTTACATATTAATCTTCAACAACAATCTCTTTACAAGTAACGACTCTACAGAATATTGAGATACTTTTGAGAGAAAACATTTGAGACAACTTTACTTCTCTCCCAGAGAGGTTCTGACACCCTGGAGACCCTCTATCCTCTGCGTCACTTCTGCATCAGCTTGCATGAGGATTGCATCTCCAGCTGTGTTGTCTCACTGAAACCTTCCCTTTGCACTGTCTCTCAGATGCTTTGCATCACCTCTTCCTCAGTCCCTGATTGATGCTGATACCCTCCTCTTCCTTCACCTTGCAACTCTCCCTCTGAAATCAAACTCCTTCTCCTTGAGAATCGATTTCCCTCGGGTTACTGAGTATTTTCCCGGTGTATCTCCAAATGACTCTCAAGTCTTCTCTTACACTTCTCTTGTTGATGAATCAATGACCGAGATTAAGTCTCTAATCAACGGCTAAGATTAAAACAAACTTGATCTTCGTCTCCTAGAAGCTTCTCACCTATATCGTTATTAATACCCATTAATATTTTTATTTTCCTAAGTTTAGACTTAGGAACCCATTAAAAATATTAATTAATTTAATAACACCTCATCCAGGTGGAATTTCTCCAACCGATTTCTGGGTCTTGGAGATCTCATGTGTTCTAGGCCCCCCACAAAATTTCAGAGCTAGAGCATATACAATGCTACCCAAAATCAACACTCCCTCTTAGCGAGGAATGTGCTCTAGCAATACTTCCCAACAGAAGCATCACACTGATCCACGACATTGGTCCTCTGTGCTGTTGATGCTTGACCTACTACCCCTTATCTACTGCACTGCTGCAACTTGTACTATTGCCCATGACACTGCAACTATCACTGCTACATCTGTACTATAGCTCCCTCTTAATATGTTGCATCACGCTGCCCATAGCACTGCCACTGCTAACTGCTGCACTGCAACTCCCTATACTATCCACTTCTGCTACTGAAACGAATTCTTCACCATCCCCATCTTCTCCCTGAAATAAACAAACTTTGTTCTTCCTAGAGGCTTGGTGAGAATGTCTGCCACCTGTTCTCCTGTTGGGGTGTACCTCAACTGTACTGCCCCTCGTTGGATGCAGTCTCTGATAAAGTGACACTTGATATCAATGTGCTTCGACCGATCATGAAATACTGGATTCTCACAGAGCTTTATGCAACTCTGATTATCACACAAAATATTGGTCGCTTCCATCTTTCTCCTGAATAGATTCACAAGCACTTTCCTAAGGCATATGGCTTCGCACGAAGCTGTGCTAGCTGCTATATATTCAGCTTTAGTTGAGCTCAGTGCCACGGATTTCTGTTTCCTACTACACCAAGTGGTAATTCCCGATCCAATGTTGAAACAGTACCTAGTGGTACTTCTCCGATCCACTAAACTTCCAGCCCAATCTATGATAGTGAACCCACTCAGCCTGATGTCATCGTCTTGGGTGTACATTAGTCCATGCTTGACTATTCCTTGTATATATCTGAGAAGATGCTTGGCTGCTGCCCAGTGCGCCCTCTTTGGTTCCACCATGAATTGACTGAGGGTGTTGACAGCATAACAAATGTTTGGCCTGGTATTGACTAGATACATCAGGGACCCTATAAGCTACCTGTACAAGGTGGGATCAACTTCTTTATCTTCAGATGCATCAATCTTCTTCTAATTGGTGATCACTGGAGTAGCCATAGGTCTACAGTCCTGCATTCTGAACCTTTTCAAAATCTCTGCAGCATATCTCCCTTGGCCAAGGAAAATTTCGCCCTTTTGCTGCCAAACTTCCAACCCAAGAAAATAATGCATCTGTCCCGAATCCTTCATGTCAAATTCTGTGGCTAGGTTCTCCTTGCAATTTTTGACAAGCCTGGATGAAAAAGATCATCCACATATAACACCAGGATTAGAGGCTCATACTCTACAACCAGATAGTAGAGTTTAGGATTTGCGCCACTCTTCATGAATCCCATCTTTTGCAAGTTGTCATCAATTCGACTGTACCATGCTCTAGGTGCCTGTTTAAGCCCATACAAGGTTTTCTTCAACCTGCATACATGAGATTTCTTCTCATGTGTCTTAAAACCCTCTGGTTGTTCAATGTATACTTCTTCTTCTATCACCCCATTCAAGAACGCCGCCTTGACATCCATCTGGTGAATTTCCCATCCCATCTATGCTACAAGGGATATCACAGATCTAATAGAAGTATACCTAGTTACAGGGGCAAAGGTTTCTTCGTAGTCTATCCCTTCCTTCTGAGCATACCCCTTTGCCACAAACCTGGTTTTGTATTTTTCCACACTGCCATCTGCAGCGTATTTGACTTTGTAGAGCCATCTCGAACCTACAGCTGACCTGTCCTGAGGCCTAGGTACCACTTCCCAAACATCATTGACCATTATGGGACTGCATTCCTCCACCATAGCATCTACCCATACTTGATGCTGAACGACCTCTTGAAAACTAGAGGGTTCTCCAACCTGAGCCACCAAGGCTTGGTATCTATCTGTCTGTCTACGCTCCCTTTTCTCGTTCTTGGGCGCACTGACAAAATCCTCTGCATCTCGTAGTATCTGTCAAAGTTCCCAACTCGCTCTTCCACTAGTAGTGGGTATGTCTATTTTCTCCTCCTCTTCCTGAGACTCCACTTGTTGTGATATCTTTGGAGATTTTCCTTTAAGAGAAATGCTGATGCTAATTTCTACTGGTCGAAGTGGCTGGACCAATGGATCATCCTTTGACTGCTCTTCGGAAGGCATTTCTCGAGATTTCCTGAAAGCTCTGTCCTCCATGAGCTTTACATCCTGTCGAATTACGATCTTCCTATTCCCCGGAAGATAGACTCTATATGCCTTAGCATTCTTACTATATCGCACAAGATATCATTTCTCCGCAGTCTGATCCAATTTCTTTCTCTATTCTTCGGGCATATGGTAATATGTCAAACTCCCAAATATCCTGAAATGGCTCACTTCGGGCTTCTTACCAGTGAAGACACTCTCCGGAGTAATCTTACCTAATGCCCTGTGAGGAGTCCTATTCTGGACATAACGACCGTGTTGCATGCTTCTGCCCATAGAAACTTGGGCATATCCTGATCGTACAACATTGCCTTGGCGGCTGCATCAATAGTCATATTTTTCCTTTCTGCTACTCCATTTTGCCCCGGATTATAGGGAGTTTTCCACTCTCTTCTGATGCCTTCCCTTGCACAAAAATCAGTGAAGTCCTTGTCGATGTATTATCCACTATTATCTGAGTGCAATATCTTTATCCTCTTTCATGTCAGATTCTCAACTAGAGCCTTGAACTCTTTGAATCGACCAAAAACCTCATCCTTCGTTTTTACAAAATAGATTCAAGTCTTTTTGGAATGGTCATCAATGAAGGTGGTGAAGTATTCGGCACCACTAAGATCTTTTGTGGACATGGGTCCGCAAATATCTGAGTGTATCAATCATAGAACACTCTTAGCCCAATTTTTACTTTTGGAAAATGTCGCTTTGGCATATTTGCCTAGTGTGCATCCTTTGCTTACATAATCCCATTTGGTACTCAACTTTGGAACTCCTGTTACAGTTTGTCCGAGGATTCTTAGAGCCCCATGGTGTAAATGTCCCATCCTCTTGTGCCATAGTTCATTCAAATATTTTTCCCCACTGCTGCCTATCAGTGTCATTGGAGATTCTAGCTGTAATTTATACTTTCTCGTTAATGAAGAAAACGTCATAGCCCTTGCTTTGAAGCTGAGATACAAAGAGTAAGTTCATCCCCAATCCTGGCACATGCAACACATTGGTTGCTCGAAGCCGATCCCCTGCTTCTGTTTGAAAGACTACAATACCTCTTCCTATGGGGGTACATTTTGACTTATTTCTAATGGTGATCTGGAAGTTCATCCTTTCTTCCTGATAATTCAAAAAACATTCTCGTATTCCTGTCATATGCCAAGAAGCTCCACTACCTATATACCAAAGCTTAGAGGAGGCAGAACTCGCTATGCAAGCGACTTCTTCTTCCAGTCTGGAAGCTGTTGATTTGTGGTAGCATCAGATGTGCTCTAGCCTTGAAAATTGGTGGAGAGGCTAAAGCACATGAGATCTCTGTTGATCACTACGTGTCAACTACCAATAGCAGTACACCCCCTTTTCTTCGCAAAAGGGATAGCGCTTGATCGATGTGTTCATGCCATTCGATAGTGATCATCAGCCCGATCATGTTATGTTGTAAACCCAGTCTGCATGTGTAAATTGTAAATAATCTTAGCAGATCTGAGTCATGTATGCAAATTGCCTAGGCAAACCTAATTTTCTAGTGATAATCTACGTTCCAGAAGGTTTTTTGTCTCACCGATCCATGATCGGCAGAGTTGTCCTTCAACCTAACCCCAAAGCCGGAATGAATTGTCATTAGAATCTTAGTGGAATCCTAGTGTGCTTCGAGTCTATGTAAAAGTAATTTGGAAATAATTCTAACTATTTGGTTAGGTTATTACAAATTATTTGATCTGCTAGATTATATCTGTGTCGTAGAACTGGGTGGTCCATGAGGGTCTATGTCAAATGGGTTTTCCCCCTTGAGATGTAAGGTTGTAAAAGTCATGATGTAAAGTGTCTTGAGGGTTAGGAAATGTTTTAAGTCCTAAGTCCTAGGTCCTAGGTGATTTTTTTAAAGGCTAAGTTCGAGGATCCATTTAAAAATGAAAATTAAAAAAAATTAAAAAATAATTAAAAATATTTTTTTTTGAAAAAATAAAATAAAATAATAAAATAATAATAAGTGAAAGTTTTGAGTAAATAAATGCAGAATTTCGAATTTTTAATATATTAAAATGCATTTAAAAATTCGACGGATGAGATTAAAAGGGATTTTGATCCTCATCGACGGTTGAGATCAGTTTGACATGGATCACTCGATCTAGCCGTTGGGAAATTTTCCTTTAAATAGGGTGTCAGGAGTCATTTGAGATGGGATTCGATTTGAGTCTTGTGCTGAAGAAAGCTCTCTTGTAGTCATTTTCTGTGCAATAAAGAAAGACTTTGGGGTTGAAAATCTTGATGGTGTTACTCTTTTGGAAATGCTGTAAGATGTTTTATTTTTCTGCATAATTTTATTTTCAGCCATTGATAATAGCTTGATGAAGATTGATTTAGGCATAGGTATCTCATCTAATATCTAGAACTTGAATGATAGTTTAATTTTTGAAATATAATGGCAGGTATCTCCATTTGATCTGAATTTCACTGTTGTTTTCTCCCTCTATGATTAATGGTTGATTTAAGCTGTGCAGGATATCTTTAGTTTTGAGTTTACCGGGCGTTAGGGGAAGTTCTCAGCTAAACTAGCCAACTCTCGGATTGCGTTTTCTGAAAGAGCCCAGCTAGTTTTAATTCCGGGCTTATCATTTGATTTTTTCTTATGAATGCAAGAAGGGTTTTTCTGAAGTATCTCACATTAAGTTTAAAATTCTGAAAATATTACTGTGGATTATTGACAAATCTGGTTGCTTAAGAGTCGAAAATCTGTAAATATTGTAAATTTTTCGCTGGTTTTAGGGTTTTCAGTTTTGTTTCTAGCACATTTTACTTCTGGGTTTTCTGTTTTTGCCATTGCAGGTTGCAGATATAGATTTTAAAAGTTCTTCAAGATTTTCCATTAGGAAATCAGGGTTTCCATTATGCAATCTGAAGCAGGAAGGGTTTAAAGGTTTCAGTTTCTCTGTCGCTCAAGGAATTTTTTTATTCTCTGACAGAAAAGCTCAAATTTTTATATGATATCCGTATCAACAAACCTTTTTGCTGCTCATAGTTGCATCCCTCACTCTGTCAAACACAGCCTTCATTATGCTGCCTAGCAAACCCATGCTGCCTGTCTCCTTGCGTCCCTCATAAGCCACTTGCGTTCTCTTTTATTCAAGCTACCTCACGCAGCTCCTAACGCTTAGCTCATCCCTCCATCCTATCGGCTTTCAACTCACCATTGCCAACATATGATCCACCATCGAATCCTCTCCATGCTGCTTCCTACCGATCCGCGTCCCCATTTCCGTTGCCATTCACCTGTTGCTGCCTACACCTACACGTTGGTTGCTCCGTCCAACCTTCTATGCTGTTTTCTTATCCTCCTACGCATACCCTCGGCCCTGCATTCTTTCATTCGCAACACCATCTTGCAACCAGATCCGCATCTATCCACGTAGCTCCATCAAACCCTTCTGTGTCCTTATTTCTCCACGCTTGCTCTCTTTGCCATCTTTCCTTTCTGCCAGTGCTCTCTCCATCCTCACGTCATCCCCTTGCTGTCTGCAAACCCTCGTCCATCAAACTTGCAAACTGCAATCACATCCCTTCACTATTCTGCCACGCTATCTCCATCCCTGCGTTTCTTCTCCATTCCATCGAGCTATCCTTGTATGCCGTCGATTACCTGTGCAACAAACACCAAACAAAGCATTTCGATTTTCTTTGTATATATGGCTAGGGTTATATTTAGTTTTATGCGTTGGTTAAATAAAAGCTAGGGTATAGTTAGGACTTAATATTGTCTCACCTTTTATTTATTTATTTACTTTTATTTAGTTAGGTTCTAGTTTTAGATATATTCGAGTCATTTTATTTTTCTTAGTTAGATCTTTATTTGGTTTTTCATTTAGATTTAAAAGTTCTATTTATTTAGAATTTAGACTTCATAAATTTCACTTTTCATATGTTTTAGATTTTAGTTTAGTTTTATCTTAGTTTTAAATTTAAAATTTTAAAATCATAAAAATTAATAAAATCATAAAAAGGTTCTTTTTAGATTCTAGATTAGACTTTGGTTTTAGATTAGATTTTAATTTAGGATTTTAATTGTCCTATTTTGATTTTTAACTTGGAATTTTTTAAAAATATAAAAAATATATTTATTTTTTTTTTTTTTGGAAAGCTTAACTAAAAAATTGAAAATTCATTTTTTAGAGTTTGTTGTGGTATTTATGTTCCATTTCTCTATAGCTAAATGCACTTAAATGTTTATTTAAGATTAGCTATTGAAAAGTGGTGAATATTTTCGTGAGCTTGGTTAGCATTTAAATTTTGTGGTTTAATGTATTCAATCTTTAGAAATTTAATCGCTGGATCATTATTAAAGCGTTGAGTTTATTGAATAGCTTGTATCGCTTGAGATATTTTGATGATAAATGGTTGTTTTACAAGGTTCATATTTCTGCAACATTTAATAAATAATCATTTAATCATTAACTCCATAAGGCATTGGTACATTAATTTCTAAAATTAATCAGGTGCTGTGTCTCCCAACCCAACTGGTTCACAGTTGGTCTTCATTCATCCCATAGGGTCTACCCGCCTTAGCTTTGGGAGATGGCTTAAACGGAGAGATCGGGGAACAAGGTGACAACCCCCGGTCTGAGTGTTGTCGCACTACCCAGACAATTTGTGCGACAACAATCTCCAAGGCCCATAAATGGTTTGCATAGAATCTAACTAGTTTCGGAGATATTAAAATAATTAATATTTTTAATGGAGTCCCTAAGTCTAAACTTAGGGAAAATAAAATATTAATGTGAAATAATATAAATGGCAGCACATAAATAAATTCATATCTCCATTTCTAGACCTCAGATTTCGATGATTTTTGCTGCCCCTAGTTCTTCTAGAGGTCCTCTATCATCTCCATCAGTCAAACCAATAAAAGTCATCTTGGTTTTGACCCAACACCTTTGGGTGCAAAACTTCATCTTGGGTTCTAAGCCCACAAACCAATTTTGTGGCACTCCCACCAAAACCCCAAACCCTAGGGTTTGGAGTACCTCCCAAGCTACCAATCTCAAAAATGTATGCCCCTTCCGTAGGCATAGGCGAATCGGGGGGATTTGAATTTTGAACCTCAAACCTTCTCGGATATAACACTTCATTTTCACGGCCATTGCCAATTGAACTGCGCCTCCCCTCCATAAGCTTTGTTGCTTTAGACTTAGAAACAATGAAAACTCTTTAGTTTCTGATGTTTGTTGATATTTCTGAGAAGTTTCATCTAGACCAATTATTGCCTGATATATTGACTGAGAAGACATTTGAAATCAAAATTTCCAAATTGCGAATTATTCCATTTAATATTCTGGCGTGGAATTTTAGAAATGGAGATTTATATGATATTGGAGAGAGAAAGGAAGATAAGTCAAATTTCTAAACAAGTGACAAAATCATTTACTAATTCTCTTTATAAAATGTGCAGAACTTGCAATCAGATCTCATATTCGTTGCATTGACTCACTTTATCAGATAGTGAATAATTGGATAGTGTCGATGTTTCAGTGAAAACTATTTCACTTATTGCTGAATGATTCTATTTAACATCCTAATTGAATCACCACTGCCTAAAAGTAAAGAGGTAGCTATCAATTCTATCTTCTTGACTTATGTAGGTAAACACCATTTGTCAAGTTTTTTTTTTTTCGTTCTCACTAAAAATGGCATGCAATATTTACCAAAGTTACTGTAGACAAGGAAACCCTTTCCCTGCAAACTATATTTTAATTTGGGTGTTTTCCTCCTTATTGCTGCCTTTGCAGATCCAGAGTACAGATTCAAGGTTGAAAGGACTAATTTCTTTCCCCAGCCAAATGTGAGTATATTTTTCCAAGTATCGAAGTATCAAGAAAATTTATCTCATTTAAATGAATATGGCTTTCGGCATTAAGCCTGGATTTCATGTTTTTTTGCTACTGAGAATGTTTCACAGAATATTAAAATGAAAATCCTAGAATATTTAAACAGTCTAAATAACATTCTAATATATTATATATCTTCTATGACAGATATTTCGCAGATTTTCCAGATAATCTTTTAAATGCCATATTTTGTTCCCTTTTGTTGCACCATGTGTTATGCATTGTTTTAACATCTTTTGTTATTTTTAATGTTGAGTGTGTTTACAATAATACAGACAAATAAGTTGTTTGATGAGAGTTATGTATTTCTGTTGAGAATTAACAGGTGATAAGTTGCAATGCATCATACTCTATATTTTTAGTTGTAATTCCTTAGTTAAGGAGACAAATTGTAATCAATCACCTCACTGTTCACTCCGTCAATCACTTCAATGATTACTAAATCACTCCAATTTTGGACTTCATACTTTTTGTTTTGAAATCAACATTTTATATTAACTAAGTAGATATGCACACAGCTGAAAATAAAAGTGAAGGGTATATCCAGTGGAATTTTGTATCCTCTTCCTCAGTGCTACTAGAGTGGAAATAAAGTCAGAGTAAGCTAGGGAAAAATTCCTTGGCATCCTAAATCAAAAGGCAACCTTTGGCAGGCAATTTCATGCATACTTCTTCCCAACAAGGCTGACAAAAATATTAGACTGACCTTGTCTGAAACCACATTTCTGCACCAAAGGTTTTAGATAGTAAATAAAACATTGATGTGCAGGCAAATCCTAAATGCCCATGAAGGGACTGTTGCCTCAAAATCTAGCAGGTCTTGTGAGGGTATCTCACAAGACAAGTGCCAGACCAAGGGACAACAATGAAGTGTGGCCTGTTACCCACCACCTGTGGGTGACACCCATAGGAGAATTTTTTCTCCTGGATGGTCCTCAGCGAACAGCCACCTGTCCCTTGCAGCCACCAAATAGCTGGATGTGCCACCATATCTGCTACCTGAGCCAACCATTATGACTCCTTGCCCATCTGTCATGATCATATGTTGAAGGTGGACTTTCAAACCCCGAAGGTATGACTTTCGTTCTGTAGTTGGGTATTTTTGCTTACCTGTCATGGACACTTTTGGACATGGATTAGTGGGAGGATTCGGCGGAAATAATGGACTTGGTTTGTACTCTTGTCCCCTTGTCCAATTTGGTGGTTAACCTTGTATCCTAGTCTCATGGGATCTCCTTTATTGGCTACTAACTTTAGGAGTGCCACTACATGGGAAATCCCAATTTTGGTTGCTTGGTCCTGCTTCCCGACACAACATACATCACTCCCCTCTACTCATTATGACTCCTTTTCACATATTTCCCATCCGTGTCCACTTTTGTCCATTGGGTCCACAAATAGTTAGCCTCCCCCTCCCCTTGTCCACACTTTGAGTCGGGTCTAGAATGCGAAAATTTCACCACTGAAATCCTATTGCAGCAACTGGAATTATTTTTTCCAACTGTAAATTAATTTAATAGTTTAATGCTATGGCAACAACGAAATAATCACACTGCAATCTTCACAAAAACACTGTGGAAAATAAAAGCGTTGGAAACTGAGAAAATACTGACACACACAAAAATTTGACAGTTATTTTTGGACAAAAGTCGCTAGAAAAACCCAACTTGGGAAAATCAGTGCAGCAATTGCGGGTTTTATTATTAAACAACAGTGAGAAATTTTGAGTACAGTCTATGGATGCCCAACTAGCAATCAAATCAACAAAGTAAATTGACCAAAATATCTGTGAGAAAAATACCTCAACATCAAGTCTGATCTTGCTTCGACAATTGATCAAACTAGCTGGTTGTACAGCCTCAGCGCAATGCTTGCACAGATCCCAAATCGCTAAGCTCGGAGCTACAAGAAAAATGATGTCCTGGCTGACTCTGCCTCTGGGAGAAATTCGCATCGCCTCCTAGAGAATTTTCAGACCAACAACAACTAAATTTCTGTTCCCTTTAGCAAAATCAATCTCCCTTTGAAGTTATCTGCGCTGCCTCTGCGCAACTTCTCTAGGAAATACGATTGCTACGAACTCTCTGAATCTGGAAGACTTCCACCAGACTCACTGTCCTTGCCCCTCTCTATCTCTACTTACATTCTCTGGCTCGAACTCTTCTGTCAAATGTTGTTGCTCTCTAGAAGACAAAATGCCCAAGGAAAATTGTTCTCAAGTGTGTCAAGTGTGTGTTCTCCATCTACCCATCGACCTCCTCTTATAATTTCCTGTTGGGACTCCAACGACTAAGATTAAACCTTAATCAACGGCTGAAATCATATTTGGATCGATCTGTGTGAGTTTTTAGATGATTCACACCCTTTTGAATTAATGCTTATTAATTAACCACATCTCCTAAGTTTAGACTTAGGAAATATTTAAAAATAGGCTAATAATTTAATTGACACATTTCTAGGTGGAATTTCCAAAAACGATTTCTGGGTTATGGAGAACTCTTGTGTTTTAGCCTCTCCACAAATTTTCGAGACTAGAACACCTCCAATGCTACTAAAACTAACACTCCCTCTTAGCGAGGAAGGTGTTCTTGTGTTGTACTATTGCTACAACACACTCTCTCTCTATATCACCCTTTGTCACGCTGGTGATGTCTGGACATTGTGACTTCTTGGATTTGGATTCAGATTTGAAAGATTGCGGAAAATAAAAGCGCTGGAAATTGAGAAAATACTGATAAACGCATAAAAATTTGACACAGTTATTTTTGGACAAAAGTCCCCGGAAAAACCCAACTTGTGAAAATCGGTGCAACAACTGAGGGTTTTATTATTAAGTGTGAAAATCCCTACATTGGAATCCTATTGCAGCAACTGGTATTATTTCTCCTAATTGTTAATTAATTTAACAATTTATTTGCTACGATTCTCCTTTGTCCGGGCACCAGGGGTTTAGGAAGACATATATGGCAGTGAGAGAGTGCTTCACTTGGAAGGGCCTCTAGGGAGATGTGTTGAGGCATATGCAGGAGTGCAAAGTTTGCCAAAGGAACAAGGGAGAGTTGACCCATCCAGTAGGATTGTTATAGCCTCTTCCCATCCCTGAGGGGAAATGGGAGAGCATCTCTATGGACTTCATCATTGGACTTCCCTCGGTGCAAGGGAAGGTTTGTATTTTTGTAGTGGTCGACTGACTGACCAAGTTTGCACACTTCTTTGCCATACTGACACGATATTCAGCCTCACAAGTGGTAAAGTTGTTATTCAGAGAGGTCTTTCGTTTGCACGGACTCTCTAAGACCATAGTCAGTGACAGGGATAGCCGATTCATGGGAGGATTTTGGCAGGAGCTGTTTAGGCTAGTCGACACTGAGCTCACCCCGAGCACCAACTATAATCCGCAGACCAATGGTCAGACAAAGAGGGTGAACTAGTGGTTAGAGGGCTATCTTAGGAATTATGTGACAGGGCAGCAAAGGGCCTGGATTCGATGGTTGCACCCGGGAGAGTATTGTTACAACACCACCCATCATATGTCCACTTGTATGACTCCTTTCTGTGCTTTATATGGTTATGATGCTTTGTCTTTTGCTGATATTGTTTTTAGAGACAACAGGGCCCCAAAGGCCAAGGATTGGATCATAGTGAGCCAAGATATCGTCAAGGCTCTTAAAGATAACTTACAGACAACCTAGGACCAATAGAGGATGTATGTTGATTGACATCGAGTAGAGAGGCATTTCAAGGAGGGGGACTTGGTCTATATGTTCATTGCAACTGTATCGACAACCCACACTAAAGTAGAAGGGGGACGAAAAGCTGCAACCGAGATTCTTTGGGCCGTAAAGAGTAAACATGAAGGTTGGAGAAGTGGCTTACGAGTTGGAGCTACCACCAGGGAGCAAGATTCATAACATCTTTCATGTATCATGCCTCAAGAGGGTGTTGGGGCAGCAGGTTACAACAATCATGGAGTTGCCTCCGCTTGATGACGAGGGGCATTTGATCCTAGAGCCAGAAGCCATCTTGGAGACCATGGAAAGGAAGCTCAGAAGCAGGATCATCAGAGAGTATTTGGTGCGATGGAAGAATTTACCGCATGAGGATGCCACTTGGGAGGGAGAGCACATTCTTGAGCATCCGAAATTGAAGTTACTTGGGGAAAAGCAACATTTGGGAGGGGAGGACTGTCATGTCCCTTCCTAAATTATTTTGGAACAAGATTAATTTTTGTATTATGGGGCCAATTTTGGAGTTAGTGGACCCCATTCGATATTGTTCGGAGATTAGGCTTAGGAGAAGATGTTTGTTTTGTAGTTAAGTTACACATGGGGGTCACCCTCACTAGAGAATTACACACTCCCTAGTTTGATTTGCATAGAGGGTGTTAACTTTTGCATGATGGTGGTTAAGTGAGGGCCCGCGATGGAGGACGAAATGGAGGGAAACATGCTCCACGAAAACTATATAAGGAAGGTAGCTCTACTCTTCTCATTCATCTTTGGAGTATATCGATTTTCTTTGGTTGCTTGTGCTGCTTAGCCGAGTCACTGGCTGTTTAGCACAAATTCTTCAGGCGAAGAGCTCACCCTTTTTTCGTGGGACTTCGAGTGCCACCCTAGGAAGGTTTTCTTCATTTCTTCAGGAGGAGGATCACATTATGATTTCCAACAGTAGCATTTCCTTCCAGGTGTTGCGTATTACTGGAGGATGCAGTGGAGAGGAGGTCGAGTTTGTTGGTGGTGCTTAGCAGTGGAGTTTTGATGTGAGACTTTTCAGACAGGAAGCTGGGGAGGATTGCCAGCATTTGGGAGAGTTTGGGAGCTGATTGAGCTTCTTGCTTGTTAGTGTGACTTTCGCACTACCTCGACGAACGCAAAGGCAATATAGGGAGCTCACTGGGTGGGTAGAGCATCAGTCCTTGAGGCTGAGCTTTGTCGTGGAGGTTGGAGGAGATATTTGGAGTGGTGTTTGCTTCCTTTTCAGAGCTTGGAGGACTTTGTGACCATCTCTTGCAGTCCGTATCTCTGGCGCTGTTTGGAGGGCGTGGGCCATAGAGGAGGTCGAATTTGGGATGTTGGATTAAGGCCAAACCCTTTCTGGGTTTTTGTGGGTTTTGGCCAAGGAGCTTGTGGCTGAATGTTAATTTTAGGTATGTTCTATGCTAGAGCAATTTATTTCAATTTCTTTTCCACATTAGCAATCACATCAACATAAAGTAAACTACAGATAGAACATAAATATAAATCGCAGAAGACAAGCCAAGACAAGAGGACACAAGATGTGGAGCTAGCCAGGGACAAACCCCACAATGTGGAGAAACCCTTGATCAATTCTTCTTTTATGTACTTCAAAGTTCAGCAGAGAAAGTGAGAGAGAAAGTACATTTACAATAGACGTCAATCACTTTGACTTTTGATATCGGCATGAAATCAGTTGAAGACATATTGCTTCAATTGATTCTCTAAGGTGACTCGTTCACCTATCATAGTGTTGCATCTCGTCTACTTGCTGCACATTACCGTTTGACACCATGCTGTACTGTCACATGTGTTGAACCTTGATGACTGAGCTGCTCTCATCTTCACGCTGCTCATCATGCTGCATCTTCCATGGTCTTATTCATCATCAAGCTGCCCATGCTCATGATCTCATTCATCATTATGCTGTCCATGCTCATATCATCATGCATCATTACGTTGCCCATCCTCATATCATCATGCTGCTTATTATGCTGCCCATGATCTCATACATCATGCTACCCATACTCATCATCATGCATCATTATGCTGCCCATGCTCATATCATCATGCTGCTTATTATGCTGCCCATGATCTCATACATCATGTTGCCCATATTATATCATCATGCATCATTATGCTGCCCATGCTCATATCATCATGTTGCTTATTATGCTGCCCATGATCTCATACATCATGCTGCCTTCCTTCGGAGATAGATGCTCCGGCTATTTCGGCAGTTCCTGGTAGTTCCGAGTTTTCCAGCAGTTTTGGCTTTTTCAGCAGTTCCGACAGTTTTGGCATTTCCGGCTTTTCCGGCAGTTTCGGCTTTTCTGGCTTTTCCAGCTTTTCTGGATTTTCCAGCTATTCTAGCTTTTCTGGCTTTTCTGGCAGTTCCAACTTTTTCGGGTTTTTCGGCTATTCCGGTTTTTCTAGTAGTTCTGGCTTTTTCGACTTTTCCAGCAATTCCAGCTTTTTCGGCTTTTCCTTATGATCTCTCCTCCTACTAAAACCCAAAGACAAGTAGAGAGAGGAAGAGATCCAAATGTGTGTAGAAATGACTTGAAATCCTCTTCTATTTATACTAAAATGTAGAGGTTGAATAGACATGATTGTTGGGCTTCTGAGCCTACATAAGTTGCTGGCCGACTTAACAATTTGTCCATAACATAAATAAATTCATAACTTCATAAATACTTATTGGAATCGGATGATCTTTAGATCAATCCTACACCTCTCAATGAGAAATATCCAATAAAAATATCATCTGCCATAAATAATATGACCCACATGGAGTTTGGCCCTAGTTGCCAATTTTAACACTCCATCTCAACTAGGGAGAATTCCATCCGCTGATCCATATGTCCAACTGTACTATCTCTGCCATCAGTGCCCTGCATTGTTCTGCTCAGCTCTTCTGGCTTTGCTGGCTCTGCTTTGCTGAACCATGAAGAAGAAAATTGATCGAGAATGTGTCATACCATTCTCCACTGACCCGAAGTCAGTCTCAGAGTGTGTACCATTGGTCCCAGACCAGTCCTCAACTGACCCGAAGTCAGTGTCATAATAGGTACAACTCCTACCATTGGTCCCAGACCAGTACTCTACTGACTCGAAGTCAGTCTCAGAGTATGTACCACTGGTCCCAGACCAGTCCTCAACCGACCCGAAGTCAGTGTCATAGTGGGTACAACTCCTACCACTGGTCCCAGACCAGTACTCTACTGACTCGAAGTCAGTCTCAGAGTATGTACCATTGGTCCCAGACCAGTCCTCAACTGACCTGAAGTCAGTGTCATAGTGGCTACAACTCCTACCATTGGTCCCAGACCAGTATCATTGATCCCAGACCAATGAAGGTCATCCTAACATAGGGAGTATAGTAGATACAACGATGCATCCATCAGTACTACTATGGTCCCCATCCTCATTTCCCTGCTCGTTGATCAGATAAGAGATACTTCCCATGAGTCCCAGACTACATGGGTAGGATGCCTCAACAAGAGAACTTAATCAATCTCCTGTCCTCACAGGAGAACTAATCATCCTGCTACACAATCGCTATTGAGAACACATCATCCAGGCCTCGTAGGAGAACTAATCATTGTAATATTCCTAATTAGCCATGGCTAATTTGAATATTTGATTTTGCTCAATTTTGCCTTCTATAGTTATTTATAAATAAAAAGGTGAGGAAAGGGGGGGACATAACTCACTTTTAGAATAAAGTCACTCCCTAGTAGCACAACGTTGTAACTTAAAGGGGAGCCAAGGGGGCCAAAGGACCACATAGAAGAGGGGCCCACGTAGACATTTGGAGGGACTGCGCAGATGGAGAGGAGCACGTGGCAAGAGAAGGAGCTGCGTTGGAGGAGGTGGGTCTTGGGGTTGAGAGAGGCCAACGCTATAAAGGGGAGAGGAGCCTCCACATTTTGGTCATTCGATTATGTGCATTTGAGCTAGTCACTTCGACTTGGAGCACGCTCGCTGTTTAGCCTGTCTGCAACACTGTTTAGTGCATTGAGTGTCTCCGTTCGACGATCTCACCCTTAGCCCCGAGGGACTTTGAGTGCCTACTCGGGCAAGGTTGTTTTCAGCAGGCTTTTGCAGTAGGATTGATCTTTAGCATTGAGGGGGAGCTGAGTATTTGAGGACTGTGCAGTCTTGAGAGAGAGGGACGCAGTTCTTCTGGAGGCATTTCCGGATTGGGGGTTTTGTGGGGGATTTGAGCTGGGGGATTGAGTAAGGGATCAACCCTTGCATATTGGAGGATTTTGGCAGAGTTTCGAGCAGAGTTTTGGAGGGTTATACTCAATGGCAGCACAAAGCCTTGAGGGACAACTTAGATCCCTAAGGGGGTGATTTTCGGGGGTCAGCTATTTCAGAAAAGCTTTCTAGGTTTTTCTGGGTTTCTTGAGTAGAGTCTGATTCCAGAGTTTCAACATTTTATGAGGAGGGGAACAACCCCAAATCCTCATTTGGTTTCCAGCAGTAGCAGTGGCATGACAATTCTCCAGCAGCTTGGACGCAGTTCAGAGAGAGGCCATTCCTTTACTATTGTGAGTGTATTTCTTCACTTGCCTTGTGCAAGTCGAGGTGCTATCTTTCCGATCACCTTTTGTACTCATTCCATTACTCAGTATAATAAAATGGCTTAACATTTCTCTCTGCATTTCTTGAGTATCTGCTTATATTTCACGTTTACGTTATTATATGTTGCACTACTGTTATTTTTATCACTTTGAGCTTCCTGGTTACTATATCATTTGTACGTATTTGGTTGGGGTTTACTGGGGTTTGTGGAATATCCCGAAATGGGATATTATAGTGGTATCAGAGCATAGATCTGGCTCAACGTGTGGAGCTAGCAATCTATGACACCGGCGGAAAAGCCCTACATCTATTACAGAGGTAGGAGATACAGAGATACTGGGTGTGGGTTGGAGAACACCTACGGAGAGGGAGATTGTGTTCGGGTGGTGGACACAGAATAGGAGGAGCCTGTGGTGGACGCAGAACAGGAGGATCCGATGGCAGATGAGGACGGGAAGAGATTTGCGGACATGCTCCTTAAATCAGTGCAGGATCTGTCGAGGCAGATTGAGGTGATGGGGTAGAGATTCACGACAGTGGAGGCTAGACAGCGTGAGAACCCACGGGTTTTCTAGGTTGGTGAGGGATTGGGTACATCTCACCATTTTCCAGAGTAGGGTGCCACTCAGCGTGATATTACTCCATAGATGGCCTCACATGCCCTTACACGCTCTACCATGCCCACTTTCCTAGGAGCAAACACGAGGGCCAGAGCCCAGTAGGAGGTAGAGCCGGGTCATATGGGTGATTATTTTGTAGAGTACCAGGCCTATGGGCAAGAGTTTAGGGATGCTCTCTCATTCAGAGGCTTTGTTTAGCTCCAGTGGGATAGTAGACCCCGCGACCATCACAGAGGACACTGGCATTATCATAATGGAGACACCCACCGCACAGCTAGTAGATTCCACTTGCCTACGATTGATGGCTCATCAAATAGTTCGGCAATGTCTTGGGTGGAGAAGCTGGACATCTATTTCCAACTTAACCAGATCTCGGAGGCAAAGGCCATCAAGGTGGTCACATTACATTTGGATGGTGAGGCCCAGGATTGGTGGTTCCATGTGATGGTTACACTCGGACACTCCTCAGTGACGACATATGCCGAGTTCACCAGGAGATTGATGGAGAGGTTTGACCAGAGGGATCCAAAACAACACTTTGTAGAGCTGACGAGGCTCAAACAGACAGGGAGCCCAGAGATCTACATTGCAGACTTCCCATGGATTTCAGTGATGGTGTCAGATCTATCCACGGCACAGAGGATCGACATGTTTGTTGAGGGGTTAGCAGAGCCACTTCGGGGTCTAGTCAGGTCCACCAGACCAGCCACACTCCAAGATGCTATTAGTAGGACTTTGGACTTACAGGAGGTCTTACCTAGGACTCGGACACCTTACCCCCAGAGACAGGCTTTCTAGCCTAAGGGGAAGGATGTGAGGATTTCGCCTTCGAAGGGGAATCCAGGATGAGCACAGATTGATGACGACGCCAGGATGGAGTTGAAGAAGAACCGATTGTGCTTTACCTGTCAGGAGCTGTGGGCACCAGGACATAGATGTGCTGCTGGCAAAGCACACTTTATTGAGGTCTTCTTTGAGAGCAGCGGGGAAGAAGATGAGGAGGATGATGTGGAGGCAGGAGATAGTCATGCCGTGCAGGGCCCCTTGCCACTCCCACCATCAGCAACAGGTGGTGCAACTTTTGCACCTCCTGGAGGAGCCCTTGCAGCATTGCGAGGAGTTCCCAAGTATTTGATGTTGCGCGTATGGGGGACAGTACGTCGCCAACGAGTATCAATTTTGGTTGACAGTGGGGCAACCCACAACTTCATCGATGCATAGATGGTTGAGTGGAGAGGGATAGAGACAGAGAGCTTTGATGGATTTTCAGTTTTGGTCCCAGGAGATCAAACCATGGTGTGTGCTCGTTATGTTCTAGAGTTATCAGTGACAATGGGCACCTACACACTGACTGACCACTTCTTCGTGGTCAATATTCCGGATACCAACATAGTACTGGGGGTCCAGTGGCTTCTCACTCTTAGGAAGGTCACGACAGACTGGAAGGCCCTAGAGATGGAGTGGGATGATGAGAAGACAAGGAGGCATGAGAATATACGAGGAGAGCACACATACCCGCCTCAGATTGTTTCAGCTCATCGGATGGAGGCAGTCTTCCGAAAGGGAGACATAGAGTGGGCAGTGGAGCTGTGTGCATCAGAGGCAGGGACTACAGGGCAGACAGTGCACCCAGAGATACAGTCCATCCTTGATCGGTATGCCATAGTATTTGGGGAGATTCCACCAGGATAGCCACCAAACCAGGGGTTCGAGCACACCATCGAGCTTGAGCAGGGCAAACAGGCAGTGAGTACTACCCCTTATAGGCATCCCAAGGCCTATCAGGATGAGATTGAGCAGGCCATCCAGGAGTTGCTGACTCTTGGGCACATTCGGCTGAGCACGAGTCCTTTTTCTTCTAACGTGGTGTTGGTGAAGAAGAAGGACGACACATTGAGGATGTGCATTGATTACAAGGCCCTGAACAAGAAGACATTGAAGAACATGTACCCCATACCCAAGATCGATGAGTTGATGGATGATTTGAGAGGAGCACAGTTCTTCTCAAAGATTGATATGAGATCTGGGTACCATCAGATTTGCGTGAGGGAACAGGACATTCCCAAGATCGCCTTCAGGTGTCACTATGGGCACTTTGAGTTTTTGGTGATGCCCTTCGGGCTAACCAATGCCCCAACTACATTCTAGTCTTGCATGAATCACATCTTTCGCAGTCACTTGAGGAAGTTTGTGTTGGTGTTCTTTGATGATATCCTCATTTACAACGGGACTTGAGAGGAGCATCTCCAGCACATTGAGACGGTATTGCACATCTTGGAGGAGCAATAGTTCTGTGCCAAGCTCTCCAAGTGTGAGTTTGGGTTGACGAAGATGTTATACTTGGGACACATCATAGGGGTGGACGGAGTGACGGTCCACAAGGAGAAGATCAGGGCCATCAGAGATTGGCCGGAGCCGAGGAATGTGATAGAACTTCAAGGATTCATTGGCATTTGCACCTACTACCGGAAGTTCATCAAGAGTTTCTCATAGCCTGCTGCATCCCTGACAGATTTGACGAGGAAGGGGGCATTCAGTTGGTCGGATACAGCACAGTGAGCCTTTGATAGGCTCAAGGAGGTTATGAGCAGCTGCCTAGTGCTTGCATTGCTAGATTTTTCGCAGCCATTTGTTTTGGAGTTTGATGCGTTGGGAGATGGGATCAACGCAATATTGATGCAGGGAGGTCACCCTATAGCCTTTGAGAGTCGGAAGCTCCTTCCGCACGAGAGGTTGTATTCTATATACGACAAGGAGATGCTGGCCATCATGCATGCATTGGCAAATTTCCGGCAGTATTTAGTGGGTAACAGGTTCAGGGTGAGGACTGATCATAGCAGCCTCATGTTCTTTTTGGAGCAGAAGCAGCTATGGGAGAGGTAGCAAAAGTGGATCAGTAAAATCCAAGCATATGACTTTGACATTGAATATGTCAAGGGTAAGAACAACGTGGTAGCAGATGCCCTTTCACGTAGACCAGCCACGTTGTCTCTTATGAGCATGGACGCAGACTGGAGGGCTCAACTCTTAGTTGAGTATTCCGAGGACAGATTTGCATGTGAGGTTCTGGATGGGTAGGTGGCGGATGACAGGTACAGGGTGGTCGATGAGATCATCTACTACATGGACCAGATCTTCTTGACTGAGGGGTCTTAGCTCAAGAAGAAGATACTTAAGGCATCACATGATTCACCATTGGCCGACCATCAGAGGTTTACCAAAACCTACAGAGCCATTAGAGAGAGGTTCTGATGGAAGGGCCTCAAGGAAGATGTACTCCAGCATGTTCGAGAGTGCGATGTTTGCCAGAAGAACAATGGGGAGATGAACCATCCCGCAGGATTATTGCAGCCTCTTCCCATTCCGGAGGGGAAATGGGAGTGTATTTCGATGGACTTCATCACAGGGTTGCCCATGGTACAGGGCAAGGATTGCATCTTTGTCGTCGTTGATCGACTGACAAAGTACTCAAAATTTTTTGCCATATCTGCACACTACATAGTAGCACAGGTGGCCGAGCTGTTCTTCAGGGAGATCTTTAGGTTACATGGTCTTCCCAAGACCATCACCAGTGAAAGGGATAGCCGTTTCATGGGTGGTTTTGGCAGGAGCTTTTCCAGTTGGTGGGGACGGAGTTGACATCGTGTACCATTTATCACCCACAAACGAACGGGCAGACAGAGATAGTTAACAAGTGGCTGGAGGGCTACTTGCGTAACTATGTCAGTGGACAACAACGAGCATGGCTGAAGTGGCTGCATCTGGGGGAGTACTGCTACAACACTACGCATCACATGTCCATTGGTATGTCACCATTCTATGCTTTGTATGCATATCATCCTTTATTTTTTGCCGATGTGATGTTTGGTGCTAGCAAGGCTCCAAGAGCCAAGATTTGGATCCAAGAGAGTAAGGATATTCTCCAAGCTCTCAAGGATAATATGGCTACAGCGCAGAACCAACAAAAAATGTATGCTGACAGGGGTCGGGTGGAGAGACAGTTTGAGGTAGGGGACTTGGTCTACCTACAATTTCAACCATACCGATAGTTGTCACTAAAGCAGAAAGGGGCTGAGAAGCTCAATCCCCGCTTTTATGGGCCATACAAGGTGATACGCAGGATTGGATAGGTTGCGTATGAGTTGGAGTTGCCCCAAGGCAGCAAGATTCATAATGTTTTTCATGTATCAAGCCTGAAGAAGGCATTGGGGCAGCATGTGACAGTGACATATGAGTTACCACCCACGGATGATGAGGGGCATTTGGTGTTGCAGCCAGAGGCTATTATTGATACCAGGGAGAGGCAACAACGGAATAGGATTGTCCGGGAATTCTTCATGAGGTGGAAGAATTTACCGTATGAGGATGCCAATTGGGAGAGTGAGAAAATTTTGCAAAATCCATCACTTTAGTTGCTTAAGGACAAGCAACATTTTGCTGGGGGAGACTATAATATTCCTAATTAGCCATGGCTAATTGGAATATTCGATTAGCCATGGCTAACTGGAATATTCGATTTTGCTCAATTTTGCCTTCTATAGTTATTTATAAATAAAAAGGTGAGGAAAGGGGGGGACATAACTCACTTTTAGAATAAAGTCACTCCCTAGTAGGACAACGTTGTAACTTAAAGGGGAGCCAAGGGGGCCAAAGGACCACGTACAGACACTTGGAGGGACTGCCTAGATGGAGAGGAGCACGTGGCAAGAGAAGGGGCTACGTTGGAGGAGGTGGGCCTTGGGGTTGAGAAAGGCCAACGCTATAAAGGGGAGAGGAGCCTCCTCGTTTTGGTCATTCAATTATGTGCATTTGAGCTAGTCACTTCGACTTGGAGCACGCTGGTTGTTTAGCTTGTCTGCAACACTGTTTAGTGCATTGAGTGTCTCCGTTCGACGATCTCACCCTTAGCCCCGAGGGACTTCGAGTGCCTACTCGGGCAAGGTTGTTTTCAGCAGGCTTTTACAGTAGGATTGATCTTTGGCGTTGAGGGGGAGCTGAGCATTTGAGGACTGCGCAATCTTGAGAGAGAAGGACGCAGTTCTTCTGGAGGCATTTCCGGATTGGGGGTTTTGTGGGGGATTTGAGCTGATAGATTGAGCAAGGGATCAACCCTTGCATATTGGAGGATTTTGGTAGAGTTTTGGAGGATTATACTCAGTGGCAGCACAGAGCCTTGAGGGACAACGTAGATCCCCAAGGGGGTGATTTTCCAGGGGTTGACTATTTCAGAAAAGCTTTCTGGGTTTTCTGGGTTTCTTGAGTGGAGTCTGATTCCAGAGTTTCAACATTTTCTGAGGAGGGGAACAACTCCAAATCCTCATTGATTTCCAATAGTAGCAGCAGCACGACAATTTTCTAGCAGCTTGGACGCAGTTCAGAGAGGGGCCATTCCTTTACTATTGTGAGTGTATTTCTTCACTTGCCTTGTGCAAGTTGAGGTGCCATCTTTCCGATCACCTCCTGTACTCACTCCATTACTCAGTATAATAAAATGGCTTAGCATTTCTTGAGTATCTGCTTATATTTCACGTTTACATTATTATATGTTGCACCACTATTTTTTTTATCACTTTGAGCTTTCTGGTTACTATATCATTTGTATGTATTTGGTTGGGGTTTATTGGGGTTTGGGGAATATCCCTGAAACATGATATTACTATCATCTTGTTACACAATCGTCATGGAAAACACATCATCCAGACCTCACAGGGGAACTAATCATCCTGCTACACAATCGTCATGGAGAACACATCATCCAGACCTCACAGGAGAATTAATCATCCTGCTACACAATGGTGATGGAGAACACATCATCCAGACCTCACAGAAGAATTAATCATCCTGCTACACAAGAGAGCTCCTGTCCCGCAAGAGAGCGAATCATCTTGTCCCATAAGAGAGCGAATCATCTTGTTCATAGGAGAGCGAATCATCCTGTCCCACAGGAGAGCGAACAATCTTGTCCCACAAGAGAGCGAATCATCTTGTCCACAGGAGAGCGAATCATCATGTCGATAGGAGAGCGAATCATCCTGTCCCAGTGCGCACCACCAGGGGAGGGTGAGTCACCCTGTGGTCGTATGTTGCTCCAGTAAGAACCACAAGCCCCCAGAGCTCCTAGAGCTCAATGTATGCAACATGCAGGACCCTTTTACAAGGGTCTCTCGACGACTCCAACTCGTTCAGAAAATCACAAATTTGATCTTCTCCCCGGGGCTCTGACAAAGTGTAGCGACCTGTACATCATCTCAGTGCGATGGAGCCTCCTTGCTCATCGACTTACCATATCCCAGATAAGGCAGTATCTGATGTCTATCTGCTGGAGCAATCATTGAATATGAGATTCTTCAATAATCGAATCCCACCTCTGGTGGTCACAGAGAATCACAGTGGTATTCATCATGTGTATTCCCTGAAGAGTTTCCACAACCAGGCAACTTCATACAAGGTCGTACTTGTAGTTATGTATCTCGTCTCAGTGGTACTTATAACAACTGATTTCTGCTTCCTGCTCATCGATGATATCGAAGTAGAATCCAAAGAGAACCAGCACTGAGAAGTGTTCTAGTGATCCTCCACACTGCTTGCCCAATCAACATTCAAATAATCATGCAGTTTTCATATTTCCGGCAGTGTATCTCAATGCATGAGAGATTGTGCCCCGAAGATATCTCAGAGGATTCTTGGCACCAATCTAGTGAGGCTCAACCAAATATGAGCTCACGATGCTAACTGCAAAACATATGTCTGGACAGAAGTTCACCAGGAACATCAATGTGATTGAGTTTATGAAACTCAGAGGCATTTCCCAAATCTGGTCCAACATCACTACCATATAACTTTTGAAAGTTAATATCCTTGAGGTAGTCACAGGCTTGCAGTTTATCATTCCACATTTGGAATCTAACTCCCTGTTACTTCTGCAAATGAGAGGCTCTGCACCTGTCAGAAATAGGTCGTCCTTATGAGGTGCCAGTATGAGAGGTCTATCATCCACAACCTTCAGGTAATGGTTTGGATTGGTTTCACTCCTAGTGAATCTCAGCTTCATCAAACAACTATCAATCCTCTCATACTACGCCTTGGGTGTTTTGCTTCAAGTCATAGAGAGCTTTCTTCCACCTGTATACATGAGATTCCCGTTACGAATCTCAAACTCCACAGGTTGTTCCAAACCTGTGGACCTGCTACATGAGGGGAATGGTCCCCTTGTAAGATTTTCCTTCGGTACATCTTAGACATGTACCTTCATGCTCTTTTTGAATTCAGGCATCTCGGTCACCATTTGACTCACAGACCTCCGGTGCTGAGTCAATGGACATGGTCCCCAGTGGACTTGATACAACCCTGAACTCTAAAACATCTTTGAAAAATCTATTTTCAAACACGTACCTTTCCATTGATTAGTGCCACCATGAAACCTTAAACTTCCATTTCTGAGATGGACACCAGGTTCTTGCAATCAGGTACATAAAAGAGATTCTGGGGTTCCTTGCTTTCTTTGAAGAGTCGACCATTTCCTTGATGACCTGCATTACTTATCATTCCTCCGATCATTGAACATGTCGCTGGAATGATTGTTATCTTCATCAAGAGATGTGTTTCTGCTATTCGGACACTCCTTTGCATGATGGCCGAACTTATTGCAACCAAGGCATCTGCCTTTCCTTCCACCCTTAGATCTGAACTTCCCAATGTAGTGATCTTCCGCTGTGCCATTCTGATAATATTCTCTGCTTCTACTTCACCCTTAGCGAACTTAGAAGAGAGATGTGGAACTCATTGATCCTTTTGTCTTGTCCCTATTGTCTTTGGTGATTTCTCTTTCACTCTTGCTTGGGCATTGTCTTCACCTCAGCGTTGATACCATGTTAATTTTAGGTATGTTCTATACTAGAGCAATTTATTTCAATTTCTTTTCCACATTAGCAATCACATCAGCATAAAGTAAACTGTAGATAAAAACATAAATATAAATTGTAGAAGACAAGCCAAGACAAGAGGATACAAGATGTGGCGCTAGCTAGGGACAAGCCCCACAATCTGGGGAAACCCTTGACCAATTCTTCTTTTATGTTCTTCAAAGTTTAGCAGAGAAAGTGAGAGAGAGTACATTTACAATAGAAGTCAGTCACTTTGACTTGTGATATCGGCATGAGATTAGTTGAAGACATATTGCTTCAACTGATTCTCTGACTCGTTCACCTATCATAGTGTTGCATCTTGTCTATTTGCTGCACATTACCGTGTGACACCTTGTTGTACTGTCACATGTGTTGAACCTTGATGACTGAGATGCTCTCATCTTCATGCTGCATCTTCCATGGTCTTATTCATCATCAAGCTGCCCATGCTCATGATCTCATTCATCATTATGCTGCCCATGCTCATATCATCATGCTGCTTATTATGCTGCCCATGATCTCATACATCATGCTACCCATACTCGTATCATCATGCATCATTATGCTACCCATGCTTATATCATCATGCTGCTTATTATGCTACCCATGATCTCATACATCATGCTGCCTTCCTTCGAAGATAGATGCTTTGGCTATTTTAGCAGTACCTAGTAGTTCCGACTTTTCTGGCAATTCCGGTTTTTCCTTAGGATCTCTCGTCCTACTAAAACCCAAAGACAAGTAGAGAGAGGAAGAGATCCAAGTGTGTGTAGAAATGACTTGAAGTCCTCTTCTATTTATACTAAAATGTAGAGGTTGAATAGACATGACTGTTGGGTTTTTGAACCTACATAAGTTGCTGGCCGACTTAACAATTTGTCCATAGCATAAATAAATTCATAACTTCATAAATACTTATCGGAATCGGATGATCTTTAGATCAATCCTACACCTCTCAATGAGAGGGATCCAATAAAAATATCTGCTGCCATAAATAATATGACCCACATGGAGTTTGGCCCTAGTTGCCAATTTCAACACTAAAGTTTCATCATTTTTTGAGCATCGGAGACAAGGTTTCTTGCAGCTCCTTTCTAGCTAGCAGTTGTAGTTATTGGGAGACAATGCAGAGCATTAGAGGAGCAGTTACGTTCCAACATTGAGATTATTGTTTTACACCTGGGTTCTGTCAAGCTTGCCCTTGAGGCAAGTCCAAGTGCATTTTCCACACTATTGTACTTGCTCCATTCCATTAATAAAATGGCTTAGTTGGTTGTCATTTCTGATGTGTATTGAGTATTTTCTAATCGTTTAATTTTTCTGTATATGAATTGTATTTTCTTTTGTATATCATTGTTTTTTTAAGTTTGGAACATTACAAGTATAAAAGCTCAAGATTGCTTTCACTTGACCTAGAGGGTTTGTGAAGTAATCTCGAGGCCTACTTGATTGGAAACCAAGAAATATTACACATAATCAACATAGATTCCATTCTCCCAAGTACCAAGGCACGGATCTACCAAAGGTGGTCATCAAAACTCCTATTCTTTCACCTTCTCCGAAGTGTAGCCATAATGGGGTGCCTAGGGCATCATTTTCCTTGGCAAGTTAGCCACTGAAAAAGTTCAATCTCCTAGGGTCTCATGCGCTGTCCTCTCGTCTATCCCTATTCTAGATTTGAAGACATTTCGACGGTGGAGTTGGGAGAAAAGCCAAGCCCTAGCTCCAAGACCAAAACTTGCGCTGCCATCTCCAAGGTTAGCACTTCCCAGTGTCAAACAAAATCATTGAGTCAAATAATTTCTTTGATCCTTCCCACCTTGTATAGGGTAAGAAAATCATTGACTATCCCATACCTTCCTCTTACCCTAGATCAGGTCCACTTTGTCTCATGTGGTCCCACTCCTTCAAGGGACTATTTTGTTCATTTTTGGTAGCAACGGATGTGCTCTAGCCATGAAATTTGATGGAGAGGCTAAGGCACATGAGATCCTCAATACCCAGAAATCGTTTGGATAAATTCCACCCAAATGAAGAGATATTAAAATACTTAATATTTTTAATAAGTTCCTAAGTCTAAACATAGGAAAATAAAAATATTAATGTGTATCAATAAAATATGGGTGAGAAAGTTCTAAGTGACGAGGATCAAACCAGTTCTAATCTTAACCATTGATTAGGGACTTAATCTCGATCGTTGAATCGTCAACAGGAAAAGTATAAGAGGAGGCTTGAGGGTCAGTGGGAGACACACCAAGAGAGATCATGAATTCGATTTTCTAAGGCGAGGTTTGCTGAGGAAATCGAGTTATTTATCAGTTGGAGCGAAGGGTAGTTCAGCAAGGGATTTCCATCTGAGGCTGAAGAATACATAACAGAGAGGCAGCGCAGTGCCGGGAGAGACAACACAGGCCCTAGAAGGGTTGACGCAGAGGCCATAGGAGCTAACGCAAAGGACGTAGAGTGCCGTAGAGGCTAACGCTGAAGCCATAGAGGCTGACCCAGGAGTCGTAGAATGCTTCATAGGCAGAACTGAGAGATTCTATGGGGCAAACTAGTAGCAGATTAGCAAATTTTGAGCCGGGATTGGGTGACGCAGCTCCTGGAGGAGTGACGTAGTTCATGAGCAGTGCTTGGAGCAGCTTTCACTGCCCAGCATCGGGAACAATCGAAGTTGCTGTGGGGTTTGATCATCTAGTTGTTGATTTGTCGGAATATCTGTCTCCAGATAGAAGTATTACTGTTGAGGAAATTGTCTATTGGGTGAGCCATTTCTGGCACCCTAGTTGTATTCACGAAATCTGCTTAATAATACAAACCCTCTATATGTTGCGCAGGTTTTCCCACATTGGGTTTTTCCAGGGACGATTGTCCAAAAGTAACGGTGTCCCTTGTGTTATTGTTTCTGTTTACTTCAGTGCATGATCTGTATATTTGTGAAGGTTGCATTTGTGTTTACTTCGACGTTTATGCAATTAAATAACTTGTTAATGTAAAGAATAAGTAGGAGATAGTAAACCAGAAATTGGAGTAGGGGTTTCTAATGTGTTAGATTTAGGAATTTTCACATGGTATCAGAGTGATTGCAAATCATAGGCGACTGAAGACACCAGTTGAGAAATCTAAGAAGTTTGCAGCAGAGAAGTAGTTGTCCCAAGAGACAACGTTGTTCTAGAGGCAGAGACGTAGAAGGAGGAGTGACACAGTGTAGAGGCTCATGCAGTGCTTGTGTCAACACTCTGAGCCAGGTGAAGGTGATGTAGTAGCTAGGAGGAGCCCACGCAGTAGATGCGTCAGCTATCCAGGCCAGCGTAGAAACAGAAGGGGGCAGATCAGGCCTACGCAGTGCCAAGTCATCTTTCTCAGCCTGGAAGGATTGTCATGGTGGCCAAGAGGTGCTGATCCAACTCTCACTGTGATTACGTAGAGCTAGAAGGGCTCAGATTCTTTGAGTTGCCGAGGCTAAAGGAGCTATGCAAATTTTGATTGGAGGGGCTGGTGGGACGCTATTTCTATTAGTGTAGAATAGTGTCTAAGGAGACTAAACCAAGGTAGAGGGAAGCACTACCTCGACATATTTCTAGCCAAGAAATATAGATCTGGGTTGCAGCGACAAAGGAGGATTGGAGAGGAGTGATTCGACAGTTGGCCAAAAGATTTGTGAAAGGGAAATCAGGACTTAGACGGAGTCTAGAGAAGAGGAGCAGAGATGGCAGTGAAGGGATTGAGGGATCAGGATAGATTGGATGGGGCTTCCAATTTTTGTCATCTGGATGTAATATCCCATTTCAAGGATATTCTCTAAACCCCAGTAAACTTCAACCAAATACGCACAAGTGATATGGTAACCGGGAAGCTCAAAGTGATAGAAATAATAGTGGTGCAACATATAATAATGTAAACATGAAATATAAGCAGATACTCAAGAAATGCAAAGAGAAATGCCAAGCCATTTTATTATACTGATTAATGGAATGAGTACAGGAGGTGATCGGAAAGATGGCACCTCGATTTGCACAAGGCAAGTGAAGAAATACACTAAGAATAGTAAAGGAATGACCTCTCTCTGAATTGCGTCCAAGCTGCTAGAGAATTGCCGTGCTGCTACTGCTGTTGGAAATCAAATGAGGATTTAGGGTTGTTCCCCTCCTCAGAAAATGCTAAAACTCTGGAATCAGACTCTACTCAAGAAACCCAGAAAAACCCAGAAAGCTTTTCTGAAATAGCTGACCCCCGGAAATCACCCCCATGGGGATCTACACTATCCCTCAAGGCTCTGCGCTGCCACTGAGTAGAATCCTCCAAAACTCTGCCAAAATCCTCCAATATGCAAAGGCTGATCCCTTGCTAAATCTCCGCGCTCAAATCCTCCACAAAACCCCCAGTCCAGAACTACCTCTAGAAGAACTGCGTCCCTCTCTCTCAAAATTGCACAGTCCTCAAATGCTCAGCTCCTCCTCAATGCCAAACTTCAATCCTACTGCAAAAGATTGCTGAAACTACCTTGCCCGAGTACGCACTCGAAGTCCCCCGGGGCTAAGGGTGAGATCTCCGAATGGAGACACTCAATGCACTAAATAGTGCTACAGACAGGCTAAACAGCCAGTGTGCTCCAAGTCGAAGTGACTAGCTCAAATGCACATAATCAAATGACAAAATGAGGAGGCTCCTCTCCCCTTTATAGCGTTGGCCTCTCTCAACCCCAAGGCCCACCTCCTCCAATGTAGCCCCTTCTCTTGCCACGTGCTCTCCATCTGCGCAGTCCCTCCAAGTGTCTGCGTGGGCCCTTCCTCTACGTGGTCTTTTGGCACCCTTGGCTCCCCTTTAAGTTACAATGTTGTGCTACTAGGGAGTGACTTTATTCTAAAAGTGAGTTATGTCCCCCCTTCCCTCACCTTTTTATTTATAAATAACTATAGAAGGCAAAATTGAGCAAAATTGAATATTCCAATTAGCCATGGCTAATTAGGAATATTACAGTCTCCCCCGACAAAATGTTGCTTGTCCTCAGGCAACTGAAGTGATGGATATTGCAAAATTTTCTCACTCTCCCAAGTGGCATCCTCATCCGGTAAATTCTTCCACCTCACCAAGAATTCCCAGAATGTCTTGTTCCGTAGCTGCCTCTCCCTGGTATCAATAATAGCCTTTGGCTGCAACACCAAAATGCCCCTCATCATCCATGGGTGGTAGCTCATCTGTCACTGTCTCATGCTGCCCCAATGCCTTCTTCAGGCATGATACATGAAAGACGTTATGAATCTTGTTGGCTTGGGGCAACTCCAACTCATACGCACACTATCCAATCCTGCGTATCACCCTGTATGGCCCATAAAAGCGAGGCTTGAGCTTCTCAGCCCCCTTTTGCTTTAGTGACAATTGTCGGTATGGCTATAATCATAGGTAGACCAAGTCCTTTGCCTCAAACTGTCTCTCCACCCGACCCCTGTCAGCATACAACTTCTACTGGTTCTGCGCTGTAGCCATATTATCCTTGAGAGCTTGGAGAATATCCTGACTCTCTTGGATCCAAATCTTGGCTCTTGGAGCCTTGCTAGCACCAAATATCACGTCAGCAAAAGAGAAAGGATGATATCCACACAAAGCATACAATGGTGACATACCAATGGACATGTGATGCGTAGTGTTGTAGTACTACTCCCCCAGATGCAACCACTTCAGCCATGCTCGCTGCTGCCCACTGACATAGTTACGCAAGTAGCCCTCCAGCCACTTGTTAACTATCTTTGTCTGCCCATTCGTCTGTGGGTGATAACTGGTACTCGGTGTCAACTCCGTCCCCACTAACAGGAAAAGCTCCTGCCAAAATCTGCCCATGAAACGACTATCCCTGTCACTGGTGATGGTCTTGGGAAGACCATGTAACCTGAAGATCGCTCTGAAGAACAACTCGGCCACCTGTGCTGCTATGTAGTGTGCGAGGCGAAAAAGTGTGAGTACTTTGTCAGTTGATCAACGACGACAAAGATGCAATCCTTGCCTTGTACCATGGGAAACCCTGTGATGAAGTCCATCGAAATACACTCCCATTTCCCCTCCAGAATGGGAAGAGGCTGCAATAATCCTACGAGATGGTTCATCTGCCCTTTGTTCCTCTAGCAAACATCGCACCCTGGACATGCTGGAGTACGTCCTCTTTGAGGCCCTTCCATGAGAACCTCTCTCTAATGGCCCTGTAGGTTTTGGTAAACCCCTGATGGCCTGCCAATGGTGAATCATGTGATGCCTGAAGTATCTTCTTCTTGAGTTGAGACCTCTCAATCAAGAAGATCCGGTCCCTGTAGTAGATGATCTCATCGACCACTCTGTACCTATCATCCGCCACCTGTCCATCTAGAACCTCACATGTAAATCTGTCCTTGGAGTACTCAACTAAGAGTCAAGCCCACCAGTCTGCGTCCAAGCTCATAAGAGACAACGTGGCTGGTCTACATGAAAGGGCATGTACTACCACGTTGTTCTTACCCTTGACATACTCAATGTCAAAGTCATATGCTTAGACCTTACTGATCCACTTCTGCTGCCTCTCCTGTAGCTGCTTCTGCTCCAAAAAGAACCTGAGGCTGTTGTGATCAGTCCTCACCTGAACCTATTACACATTAAATACTGCCGGAACTTGGCCAATGCATGCATGATAGCTAGCATCTCCTTGTTGTATATAGAATACAACCTCTCGTGCAGAAGGAGCTTCCATCTTTCAAAGGCTATAGTGTGACCTCCCTGCATCAATATTGCACCGATCCCCTCTCCCGATGCATCACACTCCAAAACAAATGGCTGCGAAAAATCCGGCAATGCAAGCATTGGGCAGTTGCTTATAACCACCTTGACCCTATCAAAGGCTCGCTGCGCTGTATCCGACCAACTGAATGCCACCTTCCTCGTCAAATCCATCAGGGGTGCAACAAGTTGTGAGAAACTCTTGACGAACTTCCGGTAGTAGGTGCAAATGCCAATGAATCCTCGAAGTTCTGTCACGTTCCTCGGCTCCGTCCAATCTCTGATGGCCCTGATCTTCTTCTCGTGGACCCTAACTTCGTCCATCTTATGATGTGTCCCAAGTATAACATCTCCGTCAACCCAAACTCACACTTGGAGAACTTGGCATAAAACTGCTGCTCCTCCAAGATGCGCAATACTGTCTTAATGTGCTGGAGATGCTCCTCCCAAGTCCTGCTATAAATGAGGATATCATCAAAGAACACCAACACAAACTTCCTTAAGTGACTGCGAAAGATGTGATTCATGCAAGATTGGAATGTAGCTTGGGCGTTGGTTAGCCTGAAGGGCATCACCAAAAACTCAAAGTGCCCATAGTGACACTTTACGGCAGTCTTGGGAATGTCCTGTTCCCTCACGTGAATCTGATGGTACCCAGATCTCAAATCAATCTTTGAGAAGAATCGTGCTCCTCTCAACTCATCCATCAACTCATAGATCCTGGGTATGGGGTACCTATTCTTTAGTGTCTTCTTGTTCAGGGCCTTGTAGTCAATGCACATCCTTAATGTGCCGTCTTTCTTCCTCACCAACACCACGGAAGAAGCAAAAAGACTCGTGCTTGGCCAAATGTGCCCAAGAGCCAGCAACTCCTGAATGGCCCGCTCAATCTCATCCTGATAGGCCTTGGGATGCCTATAAGGGGTAGTAATTACTGCTTGTATGCCTTGCTCAAGCTCGATGGTGTGCTCAAACCCTTGGTCTGGTCGCTGTCCTGGCGGAATCTCCCCAAATATTGTGGCATACTGGTCAAGGATGGTTTGTATCTCTGGGTGCACTGTGTGCCCTGTAGTCCCCGCTTCTGATGCACGTAGCTCCACTGCCCACTCTACGTCTCCCTTCCGAAACACTGCCTACGTCCGATGAGCTGAAACAGTGTGAGGCAGTATGTGTGCTGTCCCCGTATCTTCTCATGCTTCCCTGTCTTCTCATCATCCCACTCCATCTCTAGGGCCTTCCATTCTGTCATGACCTTCCTAAGAGTGATAAGCCACTGGCCACCGAGTACTATGTTGGTGTTCGGAATATTGACCACGAAGAAGTGGTCAGTCAGTGTGTAGGTGCGCATCATCACTGGTAACTCTGTAACATAACGAGCACACATCATGGTTTGATCTCCTGGGACCAAAATTGAAAATCCATCGAATCTTTCTGTTAGTATACCTCTCCGCTCAACCATCTGTGCATCGATGAAGTTGTGGGTGGCCCCACTGTCAACCAAAACTGATACTCGTTGGCCACGTACTGTCCCCTGTACGCGCAGCTTCAAATACTTGGGAACTCCTCGCAATGCTGCAAGGGCTCCTTCGGTAGGTGCAAAAGTTGCACCACCTGCTGGTGGTGGTGGAGGCGGCAAGGGACCCTACACGGCATGACTATCTCCTGCCTCCACATCATCCTCCTCATCCTCTTCCCCGCTGCTCTCGGAGAAGACCTCAATAAAATGTGCTTTGCCAGCAGCACATCTATGTCCTAGTGCCTACGGCTCCTGACAGGTAAAGCACAACCGCTTCTTCTTCAACTCCCTCCTGGCATCATCATCAATCTGTGCTCGTCCTAGATTCCCCTTCAGAGGCGGAATCCTCACATCCTTCCCCTTAGGCTGGAAAGCCCGTCTCTGTGGGTAAGATGTCCAGGTCTTGGGTAAGACATCCTGTAAGTCCTGGGTTTTGCTGATAGCATCTTGGAGTGTGGATGGTCTAGTGGACCTGACTAGACCCCGAAGTGGCTTTGCTAACCCCTCAACAAACATGTAGATCCTCCGTGTCATGGATAGATCTGGCACCATCACTGAAATCCTTAGGAAGTCTGCAGTGTAGGTCTTTGGGCTCCCTATCTGTTTGAGCCTCGTCAGCTCAACGAAGTGTTGTTCCGGATCCCTCCGGTCAAACCTCTCCATCAATCTCCTGGTGAACTCGGCATATGTTGTCACTGAGGAGTGTCCGAGTGTAATCATTCCATGGAACCACCAATCCTGGGCCTCACCATCCAAAGGACCAAAGGTAATGTCTCCACCTTGATGGCCTCTGCCTCCAACATCTGGTTAAGCTAGAAATAGATGTCCAGCTTCTCCACCCAAGACCTTGCTGAACTGTTTGATGAGCCATAAAATGTAGGCAAGTGGAATCTACTAGCTGTGCAGTGGGTGTCTCCATCGTGATAATGCTAGTGTCCTCTGTGATGGTCGCGGGGTCTACTATCCTGCTGGAGTTGAACAAAGTCTCTGAATGACAGAGCATCCCTGAACTCCTGCCCATAGGCCTGGTACTCTGCAAAATAATCACCCATATGACTGGGATCTGCCTCCTGCTGGGCTCCGGCCCCCATGTCCGCTCCTAGGAAAGTGGGCATGGTAGAGCGTGTAGGGGCATGTGAGACCATCTGTGGAGTAATATCACGCTGAATGGCACCTTGCTCTGGAAAATGGTGAGATGTACCCGATCCCTCACCAACTTGGAAAACCTGTGGGTTCTTACGCTATTTAGCCTCCACTGCCGTGAATCTTTGCCCCATCACCTCAATCTGCCTCGACAAATCCTCCACTGATTTAAGGAGCATGTCCGCAAATCTCTTCTCGTCCTCATCTGCCATCGGATTCTCCTGTTCTACGTCCACCAAAGGCTCCTTCTGTTCTGCGTTCACCACAGGCTCCTCCTGTTTTGTGTCCACCACTCGAACACAGTCTCCCTCTCCGTAGGTGTTCTCCAGCCTACGCCTAGTGTCTCTGTATCTCCTACCTCTGTAACAAATGTAGGGCTTTTCCCCTGGTGTCATAGATTGCTAGCTCCACAGGCTAAGCCAGATCTATGTTCTGATACCACTGTAATATCCCGTTTCAGGGATATTCCCCAAACCCCAGTAAACTCCAACCAAATACGCACAAATGATATGGTAATCGGGAAGCTCAAAGTGATTGAAATAACAGTGGTGCAACATATAATAATGTAAACATGAAATATAAGCAGATACTCAAGAAATGCAGAGAGAAATTCTAAGCCATTTTTATTATACTGAGTAATGGGATGAGTATAGGAGGTGATCGGAAAGATGGCACCTCGACTTGCACAAGACAAGTGAAGAAATACACTCAGAATAGTAAAGGAATGACCTCTCTCTGAGCTGCGTCCAAGCTGTTGGAGAACTATCGTGTTGCTGCTGATGTTGGAAATCAAATGAGGATTTGGGGCTGGTCCCCTTCTTAGAAAATGCTGAAACTCTGGAATCAGACTCTAGTCAAGAAACCTAGAAAAAGCCAGAAAGCTTTTCTGAAATAGCCAACCCCAGAAAATCACCCCCCTTGGGGATCTACGCTGTCCCTCAAGGCTTTGCACTGCCATCGAGTAGAATCCTCCAAAACTTTGCCCGAAAGTCTGCCAAAATCCTCCAATATGCAAAGGCTGATCCCTTGCTCAATCTCCCCGCTCAAATCCTCCATAAAACCCCCAGTCCAAAACTACCTCCAGAAGAACTGCGTCCCTTTCTCTCAAAACTGCGCAATCCTCAAATGCTCAGCTCCTCCTCAACGCCAAAGATCAATCCTACTGCAAAAGACTGCTGAAACTAGCTTGCCCGAGTAGGCACTCGAAGTCCCTGGGGGCTAAGGGTGAGATCTCAGAACGGAGACACTTAATGCACTAAACAGTGTTGCAGACAAGCTAAACAGCTAGCATGCTCCAAGTCGAAGTGACTAGCTCAAATGCACATAATCGAATGACAAAATGAGGAGGCTTCTCTCCCCATTATAGCGTTGGCCTCTCTCAACCCCAAGGCCCACCTCCTCCAACATAGTCCCTTCTCTTGCCACATGCTCCTCTCCATCTGCGCAGTCCCTCCAAGTATCTGCGTGGGCCCCTCCTCTACATGGTCCTTTGGCCCCCTTGGCTCCCCTTTAAGTTACAACGTTGTGCTACTAGGGAGTGACTTTATTCTAAAAGTGAGTTATGTCCCCCCTTCCCTCATCTTTTTATTTATAAATAACTATAGAAGGCAAAATTGAGCAAAATTGAATATTCCAATTAGCCATGGCTAATTAGGAATATTACACTGGAAGGCCAGGATCTTAGCAATCCTGGATAAACATCGCATCAAGGACTATGCCTTGAAAACAATTGTTGTCCCAGTTGACCTTGATGCAAATGAGAAGTATGAGGAGGCCGAAGCGAAGACGAAATGCATGATCCTAGACGGGGTCAAGGATCATGTCATACCACCTATTGCTAAGAAGAACACAACCAGGGAGATGTGGTAGATGTTGACCACCTCATCTCAGGGCTCTTCCGTGCAGTGGAAGATGTTATTAGAAAATCAGCTGAGGTTATATCAGATGCAGAAAGTAGAGAAGATAGATCTGTTCCTTCTCAAGTTGCAAGGAATTCGCAACCAACTTACTTCTGTGGGATCTACACCGAATCTAGAGTTCATGGTCAGGACCGCTTTGAATATAGTCTTCGAGGACTAGGATACGTTTTTCCAAAGCATTTTGGGCAGAGCGACTCTCCCTAGTTGGGAGGAGATGTGGGCAACTCTTCAACAGGAAGAGCTCAGAGGATTGACCAAGGCGGGGTGTAGCGGTAAGGGAGTTCAAATCAAGAAAGAGGAGGAGAATGCAATTCTTGCGTCTACGGGATAGTTGGGGTTCAGAAGAGGAAGAAGAACGATATCTCCAAGGTCAAGTGCTTCAATTGTGTGGAGCTGGTACATTATGCCTCTCAGTGCCCCAGGAAGAAGGCAAAGGAGAAGCTTCCGACTGAAAGGTTGCTCCAGCAAAGGCGGAGAAGGATGTCGAGACTGATAACGACTGTGCCATGAGTGCTCATGCACTTCTAGAAAAGAGGTGGGGAGACATAGAGTTGTAGTCGAGAGGACTACAGAAGTATGGGGCAGGATCCTTGAGGTGCCCAAACTCTTGGATCACATCCAGCTACGGGAGCCCTTAACAATAGTAGCATGATGAAAGGTGTCGGGTGGAGCAAGGTGTGATGGAGTGACAACGCAGTGCTAGAGTGCAGAAGTCTGTAGCAGCACAGTGGAGGTTGCAATAGTGTGAGAGGCACAAAGGTGTTTGCAACAACGCAGTGGTAGTAGAGGGAGCACAGGATAGCAACAGTGGTAGCTTCAACATCACAAGGCTTCCATACAAACCATGATGTCAGTGTTTGGGTGAAGTCAGTTACTTGTTTCTCGATAACTGAGTTGCGGTGCAACAGTTAGCAGTGGCAGTGCTATGGGTAGCATGATGCAACATGTTGAGAGGGAGTTGTAGTACATTTGTAGCAGTGGCAGTGGCAATGGCAGTGTCATGGGCAGTAGTACAAGAAGTAACAATGCATTGTATGTGGGGGAGCAGGCCAAGCATCAACACAGAGGACCGATGTAGAAGATCATTGTGATGCTTCTATGGTGAAGCATTGCTAGAGCACATTCCTCGCTAAGAGGGAGTGTTGATTTTTGGTAGCATCGGATGTGCTCTAGCCATGAAATTTGGTGGAGAGGCTAAGGCACATGAGATCTCCAAGACCCACAAATAGTTTGGAGAAATTCCACCCAGGTGAAGAGATATTAAAATAATTAATATTTTTAATGAGTTCCTAAATCTAAACTTATTAAAATAAAAATATTAATGTGTATTAATAAAATATGGGTGAGAAAGTTCTAAGTGACGAGGATCAAGCTAGTTCTAATCTTAGTCATTGATTAGGGACTTAATCTCAACCATTGAATCGTCAACAGGAAAAGTATAAGAGGAGGCTTGAGGGTCAGTTGGAGACACACCAAAAGAGATCAAGAATTCGATTTTCTGAGGAAATCGAGTTAGTGATCAATTGCAATGAGGGGTAGTTCAGCAAGGGATTTCCATTCAAGGCTGAAGAATACACAACACGGAGGCAGTGCAGTGTCGGGAGAGACAACACAGGCCCTAGAAGGGTTGACGTAGAGGACGTAGGCGCTGACGTAGAGGACGCAGAGTGTTTTAGAGGCTGACATAGAAGATCAACAGATTCTGAGCTGGGATAGGGTGACGCAGCTCTTGGAGGAGTGACGCAGTTCCTGAGCAGTACTTGGAGCAGCTTTCGCTGTCCAGCATAGGGAATAGTCGGAGTTACTGTGGGGTTTGATCATCCGGTTGTTGATTTGCCGAAATATCTGTCTCCAAATAGAGGTACTACTGCTGAGGAAATTGTTTGTTGGGTGAGCCATTTTTGGCGCCCTAGTTGTATTCACGAAATCTGCTTAATAATACAAATCCTCTATATGCTGCACCAGTTTGCCCGCATTGGGTTTTTCCGGGAACAATTGTCCAAAAATAATGGTGTCCCTTGTGTTATTGTTTCTGTTTACTTTAGTGCATGATTTGTATATCTGTGAAGGCTGCATTTATGTTTATTTCGATGTTTATGCAATTAAATAACTTGTTAATGTAAAGAACAAGTAGGAGATAGTAAACCAAAAATTGGAGTAGGGGTTTCTGATGCTGTTAGATTTAGGAATTTTCACATATTCTTCAAGAACCATCTGGGATACCAAATTAAACAAGCATTTAGGGTGTGGGAAACGCCTTTCAAAGTCTATCCTCATACACCCAACCCCCAAAATCATCCTCCTTTCCCTAGAAGCACACAATACCTTGCTTAGAAAGCATGCAAGTCCCATTTTTCAAAACCTTCTCGGAAAGGGTTTGGGTCACTCATATCCATTGACTTATCATTGATTGGTGACCCTATACATATCGGGTCTCTTTCCATTGGTGAAAGTCCGTAAATAAAAGGGAGCCTTAGCTAAGGTGACAATGGGATAAGACTCCATTTGTTGCCCTTGGCCCATCATTTGCCCTTTAGGGTTTCCCCTTAGGTCCCCTGCTAGTTTGAACGGTGACAATGGGAATTATCAGAATGCAATGGAGCGAAAAGCAAGCTGTGCGGAATCAATCCTGATGATGGAATATGGCAAGTGAACTCCTCCAGACCCCATAAAACATCTTCAAAAGCCCCTTGGTCCGTTCATGAAGTAAACATGCAACTGTGACCTGTTTGCCTCCAACCTTGAAAGTCTACCCTAACCATGCCATAAGGAACACTAAAAGAAGGAACATCACACTTTTCTTCCTAAGGCTTCCAACTTGTTTCTTTTGTCCTTTGGCACATGGAAATATACGGGGCAACCAAAAATTTGGAGATGACCAATATCAGGCTTGACACCTGTGAATACTTCCTTCGGGGTTTTGTTGTCCAAAGCTTGATGAGGCACCTTGTTTTGCACATATACTGTTGTGTTTGTTGCTTCACCCTAAAGGAATTTATGTAACTTTTGATGAAGGAGCATGGCTCAGGCAGCTTCCATAATGCACTTGTTCTTTCTCTCAATGACTCCATTCTGTTCGGGATTGTAGGGTACAATATTCTCCTCCTTAATTTCTTCCTTCTTGCAAAAGTCTATAAATTCATTTGAGATGTATTCCCCACCGTTGTTGGACTTGAAGATCTTTATTTTCTTCCCTGTATGATTTTCAACCAAAGCCTTGAACTCCTTGAACATTTCAAAGGCCTCATCTTTGTGCTTCAAATAATATGTCCCTGTCTTCCTTGAGAAATCGTCGATGAAGGTGATGTAATAGAGATCACTGCCAAGTCAATGCATGGGCATTGGACCACATATATCGAAATGAATGAGACGAAGGATATTTTTTGTCTTGTTCCCGCTAGAGCGGAATGGTCCCCTTGTGTTCTTTCCACTAGCACACCTTGGACATATACCATCATGATGGGTTTGAACATCAGGGATCTCGGAGACCAACTTCTTCAATTTAGGAAGAGCATCATAATGTAGATGGTCCAGCCTTCGGTGCCACAACTCATTTTGATGATTTGTATCATGGACCATAGCTAGAAGAGGCCTTCCAATGACTCTATGGAGTCCTTCAAACCTAGATCCCAATATGAAGGCATTTCGCATATAGGATCCAACAAGCCAAGTAAGTACTTTTCCTTTGATGAATGCAACCCTCATTCCTTTATCCTCCAAAGCAAATATCGATACCAAATTCTTTTTCAATGCTGACACATACATCACATCATGAAGAAAAACAAATTCCCCAGAGTCCAAATGAAATTTGGTAGATTCAAAGCCCTTAACAAGATGAGTGGTGTTGTCTCCAAGAAGAATCATCAAATTGGACTCCCTCTCTATCAAATTAGAGAGAACCTCCTTATATCCAAAGAAGTGATGAGAGTCCCCACTATAAACCAACCAACTATACCAAGTATCCGAAGGAGATGAACTAGATAATGTGGAAATAAGAATATATTCAGATTGATTAGTACCATTACTTTCATACTTGGAATTTCTTGACCTTTTTGGTGGACGGTAGCTATCTTCATGATCATCGGGGAGTCTCCTCTTCTTTCATTCCTTTTTCCATTTTTTCTATCATCTCTCCTTTCATATGACCTATTGTTGTTGAAGCCATGATTATTGTTGTAGGACCTTGAAGAGTTTCTTCTTGGAGCATCTCTCTTTTCTGGACAATCTCGAGCATAGTTACCCTTTCGATGACAATTGTAGAATTCAACATCTCTATCTCACCTTCTTGAATCCTTGAAATCTTGATTAGTTTGAGGAGGTCTTCTTGATTTGGCTTTCCCTTTCCTTTCTTCACATTCTTCTTCTTCCCTTGAGCAATGAAGGCAGTGGGCTCTCCTTCATTTGGCCTTTGAAGTCTCCCTCTAGATATCATTAATCTTTCCTCTTGATTGTATAGAGCAAGTAGCTCATCAAAAGGAGGGATCCTTTAGCTATTGTTGATAGAAGTAATGAACTTGTTCCATGATGAAGGAAGGCCACTAAGGGCAATCATCACCAATTCCCTATCAAGTATAATTTCTTGAGCAGTCTGGAGTTGGTCCTTGATCTTAGTGATTCTTATGAAGAATGATTGCATAGTTTCTCCCTTATGCAACTTAGACTCCTTAAGTTGATTTTTCAATTCCATTATGTGGCTCAAATTGTTTACCTCATACATGCCAACAATATTATCGTACATTTTTTTGGAAGTCTTCAAGGATGAAATATAAACAAGTAGATGATCTGTTAAAGAATCAATAATAATCTTCTTACCTTTAATCTGACCTTTCTTACAATATGATTTCGCAGCTTGAGGAGCATTTTCTGTTGGTGGTGAAATTTTTCCTTCCACGTACTCCAAGACATCATATTCATCTAATGTGACATTGATCTTGGTCTTCCATGCTACAAACCCAGATGAGTCAGCTAGCTTTTCATTGTCCTTGAAATAAGAGGTAGATATTTTTATCAAAAGATTTCCCGATTTCAATCAGCGGCTTAGAAGATGGATGCTCTTCCTCCATGTCTCTTGGGCTTGTCTTCACCTCAGCTCTGATATCATGTTATTTTTTATCAATTGTTCTATGCTGTATCTATTACTTCAACAATATCCAATAACATCCAATTTAACAAGTTCACTTCTTCAATTAGTCAATGACAGTAGAGCAAGAGTAGATAGAACAATTATACAAATGCACAATCAAAGACAATCAAGAGATAGCCCCAAGGGTTAGATCAACTGGTTGAGTTCCCATTGCTAAATACTTTGCCGACTGGGAGGTCACAAGGTCAATTCTCCTCAACACCCTTGGGGTTAGGCCTTGCTAGTTTGGCTAACAAGATTTGTGATTCCCTTCGGGGTTGATCTACCTAGAATTTCCCATGGATGTAGGGGCCACCTAGTGACTGTGAACCACCATTAAAAAGAAATACAACCAAGAGACAAGAGACACAATATTTGGTCAATGACAAGGGAAAAACCCCACTACGAGGAAAACCCTTTGCAAATCTTCTTCTATTAGATTTTCTACAATTGTTCTGCAGAGAGAGTACATCATCCAAGATTAAATGTCAAACTTTGACTAGGCAATATCTAATTAATCTAATGTCAAATCAATATACCAATGTCAAAATGTTGAGGAAGAGTCAAGTTTGGTTAACTGTCAAATCTGGAAAAAATCAACAGCAGTTGATTGCCCTAACCAGTCAAGTCAGCAACAGTCAAATCATGGTCAAATCTGCTCCAATATAATTTGGTCAAAGTTCAGATAATGTGGCCTCTTTTGTTGGTCAAGGATCAGTCAAAACAGTGCCAAAAAATTTGGTTAAACTTGGCCAATGGAGAGAGAAAAAGTACAACTCTGCTATATGATCCAACCTGTGGTCAACAACAGTCAAAATTCTCAAAATGCCTCGGTCTTGGTGCCCAAAAATGCGATTTGATGGGACAAACCTTCTCCAAGGAAATCAAAGTCAAAAGGCTCCTTTTGACCCTTCGTAAACGCTTGTCAAACTTCAACTACAGAAAAGTCAACACTTGTCAAAGGTGGTCTAGCTGCTTTAGAATTTCATCCTTCCTTCCTCACTGAATTCAACCCCCTTAATCAGATCCAAAACCCAAGAGAACCAACCAACCAAATGCCCAATCATCAAAAGTCACAAATGCCAAAGAAATAAGTGAAAGATGCCTCCAAACCCTCGCATGCGTGAAGAAGAATATGCTGCCTCAGACCTGTATGAACCAATCAATGAAGGAGAGAGAAGAAATGATAGTGTTGATGATGTCCAAATGAGGAATGAGGTCACTTGTATTTATATGCAACTTGAGGGGTGCCATCTTGTCCTTGAGAGGTGCCATTTGACCCAAGGCCGAACTTGACAATTTTGTACTTGTGGGCTTGACTTCAAAATTCCACTTTCCCTTATCTGAATTGAGTGCTTCAAAAGTTAATTTTGGTCCTCTTAGAAAGAGGAATTTGATGCAATGGTGGGAATTTGTCACTGAGTTGCCAAATTAATAGTTTTACAACCTTGAAACTCCATTATTCCTTGCCAAGCGAAGTGTAAATACTTGTTGTAGTCGAATTGTCGCTTTTATAGGATTTGCAAAGGGCTGCATAAGTCTTCTTGATTGAGTGAAGATCTTTCTTCAAAGGAATCTTAACTCCATTTCTCCCAATTGTTAGAGCATTGAGTCCTAGTCCTAGTTGATCGATCCTAAAACTCTATTCCACTTTTTCCATTTTCTGCCCTAACCCTATGTTGTAACTTAATTCCCTATGCATTTGATTCTTTTTAAATGCATAAGTTACTTTCAAAAATTAAGTTAAAATTTACTTTTTAGACTTTGTAATAAGCGAGCAAGTCCAAATGCCACTCTTAAAAGTTGTATCAGTGCAAAAAAAATGCTTTAAATTGTTATTTTATGTAAATAATAAACTATCGTTGTGTTGATTTGGAGTACCATCGGATGTGCTCTAAACCTCAAATTTTGCAGGGAGGCTTGGGCACATGCATTCCAAAGAACCTAGAAACTGTTTTGGAAAATTCCACCCAGAAACGATTATATTAAAATAATTAATATTTTTAATGGTGTTCCTAAGTTTAAACTTAGGAAAATTAAAATATTAATGGGTATAATCTAATTGTGGGTGAATCTTCTAGATAAAGACGAAGATAAAGTCAAAACAATCTGATCCTTTGATTAAGAGTTAATCTAGGCCGTTGGTTATCCAACAGGGAGATATAAGAAGGGGCTTGAGGGTCATTGGAAAATACACTAGCAGATACTTAATTGCCCGAGTAAAATCGATTTTCTCACTGGTCGAAGTTCAACAAGAGAAAATCAATTCAGAGGGAGAGTTGCAGGTGGAGGAGAGATAGAGAGGGTCCAACATCAGTCAGAGAGATAGGAACAAAGACACAGAGTAGTAAAAGGATAGCGCTGGGCAGATTGATGCTGGGAGAGGCAGCGCTGGCTTGGGTGATGCAGGGATTGCGCAGGCCAGTCTGGGGGCTAGAGAAAGTGACGCTGGATAAAGCTAGAGAGACACAGAGGATGGATGAACTTCTCTCTTGGGTCAGATACTTGTTCAGGAACGTCTGTAAATTTTTCTCAGAAAGCCTTGTTCTATATTGCTGGGTGAAATTTGTACATGAATATTTTTGCTAAAGAATAATACAACCCTCATCTACTGCACCGGTTTTCCCGCATTGGGTTTTTCGGGGACAATTGTCCAAAAATAACTGTCATTGTGATTGTATTTGTGCCGGCATTTTACTTTTACTTTCTACAAAGTTTTAATTGTGAACACTGCAATAGAATATATTTCGATATTTGTTGTAAGAATATAGTAGATAACTTATTTCTGAGGTAATAAGTAGAAGAAATAATATTAATCATTGTAGTAGTATTTCTATTTAGAAATTTTCGCACGCCGAAGGAGCTAAATGACGAGCACTTTCCAACGGCCAAAATTTCCTCCGCCCGGATCAACGACTATCATGCGATTGGGGGACCCCCCCGCACTCGCGACAGATAACGAACAGGTGGGGGGTCCGCAAAGTTCTTTTTTCTTTACCGCTTACCTTTACGTGGCGCGCTCCCAGTTATTGGGGGACCACTCCCCATCCTAAACAATTTACAACCTACTCCCCCTTCTGCAAACCGCTTCCGCTCGTTGCCAACACCTTTGCCAACACTCCCACTAATCTAGCATGCCGCTAACGCTCCCGTTAAAATAACAATCGCCAAACTTTCTGGTAACTTAGCATATTTGTCCGTTCGGTTATTTAATGCTTCCCCCAACGTTCCGATTAATAAATGTTCACATGCCAATAATGGTAATTTGAACTAAACCATTGAAAACCCATTCCAAATGTAAATCTTTGCTATCGCTCCATTACTCATTCTTTTGCTATTCTTTCCCAAATTGCTGTGACATACCAAACAACGACCAATTGCAACAATCTTTTGTGTTATTAGGCATCAATTTGATTGGGTATTTTCTTAAGTTATCCTTTGTTCTATTAATTTCTTGAAATGGCTACCCAAAAAGGAAAATCCAAAATAGTTGTAGAGAGTTTGATCCTATCCCCTGTGATTAACTTGGATGAACTCCCTTTGATTGATACATAGTTCAAAATTACTAAAACCAAATGTGAATTTGATCTCTATGAACTCCATAATTGGGCATAGCAAAAATTTCCGCTAGGGTTTAGTGTGTGCTAGAATTTCTCAGTTTCTGCATGTTGATTTGGGTAGCATCGAATGTGCTCTAGCCACGAAATTTGGTGGAGAGGTTGGGGCACATGAGATCTCCAATACCCGGAAAGGGTTTGGGCAGATTCTAAACAGATCAGGAGATATTAAAATAATTAATATTTTTAATGGAGTCCCTAATTCTAAACTTAGAGAAAATAAAATATTAATGTGTATTAATATGAATCTGTGTTAGAGTGGTCCAAAAGACATGGATCAAGCCAGATCTAATCTTAGTTGTTGATTAGGGACTTGATCTTGGCCGTTGAGATGTCAATGGGAAAAGTATAAGAGGAGGCTTGAGGGTCACTTGGAGAATACACTAGAGTGATTAGTCATTCTATTCTCTATAGCGGGGTTTGCTAAGAGAGATAGAATGAGTGATCAGGAGAGTAGCTGAGGGGCATTGAGTACAGAGAAACAAAGAAGGCAGAAAGTGTGCGGGGAGAGCAACGCAACAGCCAAGGAGAGTGACGCAGAGCCAGTAAGGGCTCACGTAGGGCCACACAGAGGCAGCCAAGTGCTACGTAGAACACTAGAGTGGCCAGCGTCTCTGACGCAAAAGCCTAGAAGGTTGACGCAATGCCTCCTGGGGTTGACGCAGGCTAATAAGGCTGATGCAGGGCTAGCGTGAGATAGAGAGGGGCTGTCGCAGTCCAGATTCGGCAGATGCTGGGGTTGCAGAGCAATTTTGTGCTGAGGAGATGCCGGAAGGATTTTCCGGGGTTTCAGCCAGGAGATTTTCCTCAAACTGTGAGGTATAGTTGCTAAGGAAATTCTATGTTAGGTAGGCCAGTTTCGGCACCCAGATTGTAGTCTGATATTGCTTAATAAGAAAACCCTCAGATAGTTGCACCGGTTTTCCTGCATTAGGTTTTGCGGGGACATTGGTCCAAAAATAATTGTGTCATGTGGTCTATTTGTTCTTGTTTCTTTTAGTTGCTAATCTGTAATATGTTGAGCATGCACTGGTGTTATTTTCAGTATTTAATTGTAAATAACTCGTTAAAGAAAAATAAAAAGTAGGTAGGAATAAATAAAAAAAATGCACGAAGGGTTTCTAAATTAAGTAAAATTAGAAACTTCAACATGGTATCAGAGCATGATTGCAGATCACAGGAGGACTAAAAGACATTAGAGGAGTGAAGAAATAACAGTAGAAAACAACAGCCCTGAGGTGACAGAAGCTATTTCTAGCAGCGCGAAAGCCAAGAAGTGTGACGCAGAGCTAGCCAGAGCCACGCAAAAGAAGTCGGGAGCTGCGCAGAGCCTCAGAGAGGCCAGCATTGCTAACGCAAAGGGCAGAGGGTTGACGCAGGGCATCCCAGGGCTGACGCAGACCCATCTGGGGTGACACAGAGCCAGCATGAGGTAAAGAGGGGTTGATGCAGTTCACAGAGAGGCAGTTGCTGGATTCTAGAAGGCTGCAGAAATATTGCAGAGTGGAGCTGGTGGGGTACTGTAGTCAGAACAGTACTTGACAGAGCAGGGCTAGAGGAGTTGTTACTGAGGGTTTCTAACAGAGGAACTTGGATCAGCAGTGCAGTTGCACAAGACGATCAAAGTAGGGGGCATCTCAACAAGCGACAGAAGGATTTCCAGGAGGAAATCAGGACTCAGAAGGGGTCTAGAAGAGAGCTTCCAGACGGGAAGTAGAGACTCAGAGGAGTCGAACAGAGAACTTCCAGGAGGGAAGTAAAGGAGCGTCATGGCACTACCCGGGGTAAGAGACTAGGATAGACTGGACGGAGCATTGAACTTCGCAGTCTGGAAGGCTAGAATCTTATCAATGCTTGACAGGAATCGTGTCAAGAACTTCACCTTGAAGGTTATAGCTATCTCAATCGACCCCAATGATAACGACAAGTACGAAGAAGCAATGGTGAGGTCCAAGTGCATTATCCTTGACGGGGTCAAGGATCATGTGGTACCACATATAGTCGAGAAGGAAGCAGCAGTTGAGATGTGGGAGGCTCTCAAGAACCTATACGAGCATACTTCTGTGCAGAGAAGAATGTTGCTCGAGAACCAGATGAGGTCGTATCAGAGGAAGAAGGGTGAATCGATTGACACCTTCCTCGAAGGACTGAATGAGATCCGAGACCAGTTGACTACTATAGGAGCGACACCGGATCAGGAGCTTACGGTGAGGACAGCCCTAAATGTTGTCTCAGAAGATTAGGAAGTGTTTGTGCAAAGTATCTTGGGCAGAGGGACCCTCCTACCTTGGGACGAGATGTGGGCAACTCTTTGCCAGGAAGAGATCAGATGGCAGTGGAAGACAGGTAGCAGCAACAAAGGGGTCAAGGTCAAGTAGGAGGAGGAGGATGCGGCCCTAGCATCTGAGGGAAAGCAGGAGAAGCGAAAGAAGAAAAATCTCTCCAAGATCAAGTGCTTCCACTGTGGGGAACCGGTGGCTGTCCCTGTGGAATCTCCCCAAACACTGTGGCATACTGGTCAAGGATGGCCTGTATCTCTGGGTGCACCGTCTGCCCTGTAGTCCCTGCCTCTGATGCACACAGCTCCACTGCCCACTCTACGTCTCCCTTCCGGAAGACTGCCTCCATCCGATGAGCCAAGACAGTCTGAGGCGGATATGTGTGTTGTCTCTGTATCTTCTCATGCCACCCTGTCTTCTCATCATCCCACTCCATCTCTAGGGCCTTCCAATCTGTCGTGACCTTCCCTAGAGTGATAAGCCACTGAACACCCAGTACAATGCTGGTGTCCAGGATATTGACCACGAAAAAGTGGTCAGTCAGTGTGTAGGTGCCCATCGTCACTGATAACTCTGGGACATAATGAGCACACACCATGGTTTGATCTCCTGGGACCAAAACTGAAAATCCATCGAAGCTCTCTGTCTGTATACTTCTCCGCTCAACCATCTGTGCATCGATGAAGTTGTGGGTTGCCCCACTATCAACCAAAACTGATACTCGCTGGCCACGTACTGTGCCCCGTATGCGCAACGTCAAATACTTGGGAACTCCTTGCAATGTTGCAAGGGCCCCTCCAATAGGTGCAAAAGCTGCACCACCTGCTGCGGGTGGTGGAGGTGGCAAAGGATCCTGCACGACATGACTATCTCCTGCCTCCACATCATCCTCCTCATCCTCTTCCCTGCTGCTCTCGAAGAAGACCTCAATAAAATGTGCTTTGCCAGTAGCACATCCATGTCTTGGTGCCCACGACTCCTGACAGGTAAAGCACAACTGCTTCTTCTTCAGCTCCCTCCTAACATCATCATCAATCTGTGCTCGTCCTGGATTCCCCTTTGGAGGTGAAATCTTCACATCCTTCCCCTTAGGCTGGAAAGTCTGTCTCTTGGGGTAAGGTGTCCGGGTCCTGGGTAAGGCATCTTGTAAGTCCCGGGTTCTGCCAATAACATCCTGGAGTGTGGCTGGTCTAGTCGATTTGACTAGACCCTGAAGTGGCTCTGCTAACCCCTCAACAAACATGTAGATCCTCTGTGCCGTGGATAGATCTGGCACCATCACTGAAACCCTCAAGAAGTCTGCAATGTAGGTCTCAGGGCTCCCAATCTGTTTGAGCCTCGTCAACTCAACAAATGTTGTTCCGGATCCCTCTGGTCAAACCTCTCCATCAATCTCCTGGTGAACTCGGCATATGTCGTCATAGTGGAGTGTCCGAGTGTAACCATCCCGTGGAACCACTAGTTCTGGGCCTTACCATCCAAATGTAATGTTGCCACCACCTTGATGGCCTTTGTCTCCGACATCTAGTTAAGTTGGAAATAGATGTCCAGCGTCTCCACCCAAGACCTTGCTGAACTGTTTGATGAACCATCCAACGTAGGCAAGTGGAATCTACTAGTTGTGCGGTGGGTGTCTCCATCATGATAATGCTGGTATCCTCTATGATGGTCGCGGGGTCTGCTATCTCACTGTAGCTGAACAAAGTCTCTGAATGAGAGAGCATCCCTGAACTCCTACCCATAGGCCTGGTATTCTGCAAAATAATTGCCCATATTATCGAGCTTTGCCTCCTGCTAGGCTCCTGCCCCCATGTCTGCTCCTAGGAAAGTGGGCATGGTAGAGCGTGTAGGGGCATGTGAGGCCATCTGCTGAGTAGTATTACGCTGCATGGCATCCTGCTTTGGAAAATGGTGGGATGTGCCCAATCCCTCACCAACTTGGAAAATCCATGGGTTCTCACGCTGTCTAGCCTCTACTGCTGTGAATCTCTGCCCCATCACCTCAATCTACCTCGACAGATCCTGCACTGCTTTGAGGAGCATGTCCGCAAATCTCTTCCCGTCCTCATCTGCCATCGGACCCTCCTGCTCTACGTCCACCACAGGCTCCTTCTGTTCTGTGTCCACCACAAGCTCCTCCTGTTCTGCGTCCACCACAGGCTCCTCCTGTTCTATGTCCACCACCCGAACACAATCTCCCTCTCCGTAGGTGTTCTCCAACCTACGCTCAATATCTCTGTATTTCCTACCTCTGTAACAGATGTAGGGTTTCTCCCTCGGTGTCATAGACTGCTAGCTCCACAGGCTGAGCCAGATCTATGCTCTTATACCACTGTAATATCCCTTCTCCGGGATATCCCTCAAAACCAAGCAAACTCCAACCAAATACATATAAGTGTTATAGTAACCGGGAAGCTCAAGGAGATAAAAATAACATTGGTGCAACATATAATAATGTAAACATGGAATATAAGCAGATACTCAAGAAATGCAGAGAGAAATACTAAGCCATTTTATAATACTGAGTAATGGAAGAGTATAGGAGGTGATCAGAAAGATAGCACCTCGACTTGCACAAGGCAAGTGAAGAAATACACCCAGAATAGTAAAGAAATGGCCTCTCTATGAACTGCGTCCAAGCTGCTGTGCTATTGCTACTGCATGGAATCAAGTGAGGATTTTGGTTGCTCCCCTCCTCAGAAAATGCTGAAACTTTGGAATCAGCCTCTGCTCAATAAACCCAGAAAAAACCAGAAAGCTTTTTTGAAATGGCCGACCCTTGAAAATCACTCCCTTGAGGATCTATGCAATCTGTCAAGGCCCTGCGCTGCCACTGAATAGAACCCTCCAAAACTTTGCTCGAAACTCTGCCAAAATCCTCCAATATGCAAGGGTTGATCGCTTGCTCAATCTCCAGCTCAAATCCTTTGCAAAAACCCCAATCCAGAACTCCCACCAAGAGAAACTGCGTCCCTCTCTCAAGACTGCGCAGTTATAAAAAATGCTCAATTACTCCTCACTCCAAAGATCAATCCTCCTGCAAAAGACTGCTGAAAACTACCTTGCCCGAGTAGGCACTCGAAGTCCCTTGGGGCTAAGGGTGAGATCTCCGAACGGAGACACTCGATGCACTAAACAGTGCTGCAGATAGGCTAAACAACCAATGTCCTCTAAGTCGAAGTGACTAGCTCAAATGCACATAATCGAATGCCAAAATGAGGAGGCTCCTCTTTCCTTTATAGTGTTGGCCCCTCCCAGACCCTAAGGCCCACCTCCTCCAACGTAGCCCTCCTCTTGCCACGTGCTCCTTTCCATCTCCGCAGTCCCTCCAAGTGTCTATGTGGGCCCCTCCTCTATGTGGTCCCTTGACCCCCTTGGCTCCCCTTCTAAGTTACAATGTTGTGCTACTAGGGAGTGACTTTATTCTAAAAGTGAGTTATGTCCCCCTTTCCTCACATTTTTATTTATAAATAACTATAGAAGGCAAAATTGAGCAAAAATCGAATATTCCAATTAGCCATTGCTAATTAGGAATATTACATGGTTTTCCCTAGATTAGGATTTTTCCAGGGATTATTGTCCAAAGATACCAGTGTCAAATTTTGTGTGTGTGCATTATTTCTCGGTACCTGTATTTAATTTTGTGAAGATTGTGGTAGAGAATTAATTGTTATTTGCCGTAATAATTTCTGAATACAAATAAACTGCATGACTTAGAAATTAATTTTCGGTTTATGTATTTAAGGAAATTTCAGTCTATAGGGTCAGGCCAACTAGATTTTTTTTGACAGCTGACCTGATATTTGTGGACACAAAAATCAAATTTCTAAAAATAAATTCCCTTTCTTGAAGTCAACTTGGGATCCACATTTGCATTTATCATTTCGTTTATATTTGGAGGGCTAAATATGGATTGAAGATTGACTATAGCTACAAAAATTCAACAGATCTCTCCAAGCACCAAAATGCCTTTGGCGTCAATATCCATTACTCGTTGTCATGATATGATCCTTTATTTCTATAGTTTTTATGGAACGTATCATAAGACAAGTCCCTCTATTTGTACCCTGCCTCTCTACACTTTCTTCTCATGTGTTGCTTGGGATCTTTATGATCCATGGTGGAAGCTCCCACATCATTTCTCAAATCTCTTTAACCCTATTGTTGATGTTTACATCCTCAAAAAATGAAGTGGCCTTGGTTGCTAAATAGTGTAAATCCTAATGCATGCACATTGCAATCTAACTTTCCTCATTTATTTAGTTATGAGCAAGATTCAATTTTCTTAGTGAAATCATACATATCTTTTGCATATCAGCAGCCTGATGCTTGCTTAAACATGAAAATGTTTTAATAGTCACCTTTGCTTTCCACAGCTGTTGAATGAAGAAATGAAATGGATGGGCATGCATCTTGTGATTTTATGTGTTGAAATCTTTGAATTTTCTTTGTTATTTTTTCTGATTTTGTTGGTACGAAAGGGAAAAAATGCACAAACCATGAATGCGTATATATTGTTTCGTTAATGTTTTCAATTTTTTTCAGATTCTGCTAATTACAGGAAAGGCGATTATGTTTTTATGTTTTATCTATATTGGAAGTGATTTCTATGTTTCAAATCGAACACAAAAATCTGCTAACAATGGCTTTGACAAATACCCAACAATAATTTTCGCAAGCGTGAAAAAGCCCTTTAAAAAATAGGCCAAAAGCCTCATTGACTAAATCTGGCTAATTGGTTCTCTACAGTCTAGGAAAAGACATCTATATCTATTACCAAGTATTTTTATAGTTATTAGCAAAGTTCTATATCAATGCCCCAGATTCTGTGCTAATTTTTAAATGCCTCTCTGGAAAATAATGACTATACACCTCTTCACATAATGTTTATACTTTTCTTGAAATGTGTAGATAAAATTCTCAAATTGATTGGCTGATTAGTTTCCCTTTTATTTGTACAGTTTACTTATTCTTTTTGAATTCGGTGGTATAAGTTGTCAGGTGGATGCAGCAGTTGTAGTATTTAAATTAAAGCAAGTTGTGGACTACCCTCATGTTGCCTCACCAAAGGGTTTCTTCTCAATGGTAAATATCTAACCCTTTTGCCTCTTCATCCACTCTCTTGAATTGTAAAATTGGGGTTACAGATGAAAGATGGCTCGGGGAGAAAGATAAGAAGTCCACAAGCATGAAGAGTTAACTTAATTGATTTAGTTCTATTGAGTGCTTTGCATCTACACATCTTAGTTTTGGTTGGGGCTATGTGCACCAAGTTGCATTAATATCGAAAAAAGTTACTACCTTATGTATTTCTCATATACCACTTTATTGCTACTTTTCTTTCCTTTTCTTTTACTTTCATTTGTAGCTTTTGTCTTTTAGCATTTAAGAGTGATCTTGGCACTCTCCTATTCTGATGTTGACTGTCTGTACTTTCTAGTCCCATTGACCTATTCTCTGGTCACTCGTGGACAAAATAAAATTATCTGATCTTATGTGGGCAATTCTTTATCATTGTTTTACACAATTTCCTGTAAAAACTCTGATTGAGTTGGTGGTTTTCAGCTAGATCATTCAATGAAAATGTCATTTTCCACAATAATTAACCAATGATTTCTAATATTATCCACTAATCTGGTCGCTGCATCCTTATTATTCCTGTGCCAAAATAGAAATATCTTTTCGTTCTTCTCAATCCTTACTATATAATTTTTGTGTTTCTCATTTTCCAAGTTGTTGTGGATACATTAACATTCTATATAAAAGTAAAATTTTCTGCTACACCTTATTTGTTGAGATTGCAAATTTGAAAATTTCCATTTAATATAAAATGTCATGGTTGTATATATCCACTCTCTGATGTCTGTCTTAAAAGTAAGTCAATCTCACTTAGGAGAAACTTGCATTTTTTTTTTTTTAAATACTTATACTAAACTGAAAATATGTACAAGGAACAGAAATATTTACAAGGAGTACGTATACAGAGCAGAAAAAAGTCAGAAAGAGTATGCAAAGTTTTAGCATTCTTGGCATTTCTGACCAAGAGAAAAAGCCTAGAGCTGGAAACATACCCCTTTTTTGTGAAATGTTACAGAATGAAGGAACAAAGCTATAACCTCAGTGTCAAAAATTACTTACATCTTAGTTTCCAAATAGATAGCATAAGTTAAGCTAATTGTATTAAGGTCCAATGAATGAAAACAATCCTCACGTCAATGGGACTCAAATGTACAACAGCGTATGTACTATGTAGTATCCCTTGATATTATTTGACTAAGAATTTCAGAAATTTACTTCAGAAAAAATACCCCATTAATTCTTTTTCCAAAAACACAATAAGATGCACAATTTTGCACAATAGAAATGACCAGCAAATTAAATAAAATTTGCAATGAAAAACCCGGAAATTAAAGATGCTGCAACTCTGGCTATATTTGTTATTGGAATTCTTGTGGAGGAATTTTACATAAAAATTCTTGAGATAGAACATAGTGATTAAACCGCTGAAATTGCTTGCCCCTGACTTTGTGATTATTCGGCCCTTCAACAGGATGACTCGGCCTTCTGGCAATTCAGCACTTCTTGATGCAAATTTGGCCCTCAAATTAAAATCAATTCGGCCCTCCTTCGACCTCAGAATTTGGCTCTTCTGCTGATGGAATAATTCAGCACTTGGAGGGAAGAATTTCGGCGTCCACAATTTATCTCACCCTTGGCAACTCGCCCTTCAGTTTGCTCAGAGAATTCGGCCTCTTGTGACTGGCAATTTGACTTGGGAAACTCAAACTCCTGAAGCACACTAAATTCATCCCTGACAAACTATGCAATTCGTCCACCCAAGATTGATGGAAATCAACTGCTTGGCCTCCTGTACATTGATCTTCCAGCTGACTAGCAATTCACACTTGCAGATTAAGCTTGAGTTTGGTCTCCCGAATCACAGTAATTCAGCCCTCAGGTTTGGTCCCTTAAAACTCATTAATCTGACCTTTCCCCTACAGGCCAATTCGTGCCTTGAAGATGATGACCCGGCCCTAGAACGTAAATGAACTCAGCCTTCTGGATAATATGGTAATTCCTCTCTTCTGATGGATGTGCATCCTCCTCGTATGATTAATCTCCCTGCAAAATCAATGATCAGCTAGGGTGGCTTTACAACCATTGAAACCGACTGCCACTGGCTAGAGTGTATATCTCAACACTGAAACTAGTTAGTAACAAGGGTGTCTCCCTTTCTCAATAAGCTACTTGAGCTCTTAGACAATTCACCAATAATTCTTCACATCTCTCCCCTTGAGCTTGATTCTCTATTTTATAATATCTTCCTCCTTCGAAAAACCATGGGTGGTGAGCAAAAACTATGGGCCACTTTATTTTTCTAAGTGACTTTTACCGCTTCTCTTTAATTATTTATTAATTTATTCTGTTGACCCCCCCTTTGTTTAAGTCAATAGCCCATGGGATCAAGATAGGCTATGACTCAAACCTCTCATGCTTCTATGGATTGGAAAGGGACCCCCTTCCCGAATTCAGTTGTCCTCAAACAACTACAAGATGGGGTGATGGGACACTTGTTCACCTTCCCATGCAACATCTTCCATTGTCAAGTCCTTCCATCAAATTAAATACTCTTGGATGAGCTCCTCTGGAATGAGAACCAATTTCCCTTCCTCGTCAAGTGGAGGAAGCTCTGGTGTGGCCTTGACCTGTTGTCCAAGTACCTTCTTGAGGAAGGATACATGGAAAACATGATGAATCTTGCTTTCTTCTGGCAATTGTAATTCACAAGCAACCTCCCCAATCTTCTTGATCACCTTGTAAGGTCCATAGAATCGTGGTTTTAACTTCTCAGACCCACTCTTCTTCAAGGATGATTGCCTATATGGCTGAAGTCTTAAGAAAACAAGATCTCCCTGCTGGAAGCTGTGCTCCATCCTATGGCAATCTACATAAATCGTTTGTTGATTTTGGGCTACATGTAGGTTTTCCTTGAGGATTCTAAGAATATCTGGACTCTCCCACAACCAATCTATGGCCATTGGTTCTTTGTTGTCTCCTAGTGCCATCTCAATGAATGTGGGAGCATCATACCCATACAATGCTCTGAAGGGAGTCATCCCAATAGACATGTGGTGGGTGGTGTTATAACAATACTCTCCCAAGTGCAACCACCTAATCCAAGTTTTTTGTTGTCGGGCCACATAGTTCCTCAAATGTCCTTCCACCCACTTGTTGATGATTTTGTCTGGCCATCAGTTTGTGAGTGGTAATTGTTATTCGAGGTCAGCTCCATGCTAGCTAATCTAAATAGAGCTAATCTAAATAGCTCTTGCCAAATTGCGTTGAGGAATCTTCCATCTTTGTCACTGACAATGTGTTTGGGGACCCTGTGCAATCTGGAGACCTCCTAAAAAAATGTCTCTGCCACCTATGCTAATGAGTAGTGGAAAATATGGCCATGAAATAGGAAAATTTTGTTAACCTGTCCACCACCACAAAGATACAATCTTTCCCTTTTGTGAAAATTCCAAAACTAGAATCCTATTGCAACAATTGGTATTATTTCATCTAACTGATAAATTAATTATTCAGTTTATTGCTACACACTGCAACCTTCACAAATAAAACTGCAGAAATAAAACAGCATTGGAAACTAAGAAAATACTAGCACACACACAATAAAAATGATGCCGTTATTTTTAGACAATTGTCACCAGAAAAACCCAATTTGGGAAAACTAGTGCAACAGATGAGGGTTTTATTATTAAGCAGTAGTGAAAATTTGAGTACAATCTGGATGCACAAACTGGCAATCCACTACATGAGAAACTGGCCACAAAAATTAGTAAGACAAATTTTGTCCCACCCAACATTGATCCAGCTCCAAAAACTAGCTCTGGATGGGCTCCACAAGACCCCTGCATCAAGCCTGTGTAGTCACTAGAACTCTCTTCTTGGACCTGCAACTGATCAAGTCGTCTGCCCAATCCAGCCTCTGGGAATGACTCGTTGGCACCTTCCGAAAAACCCGGAAAACTTCTTGGCCTTCGGCAATTGAATTGACCCTCTATCCGACCAAATCAAACTGCTGCCTCTGAAGCTTTTGCGTTGCCTTTGTGCAACCTCACTGAAGATACTCATCCCTCTTGTAGCTGACTCTTCGGATTTGGAAAATCTCCTCCAAACTCACTATCCCTACCCCTCACTCATTGCTTCGATCTCTGGCTCTTCGACAACTGATTGCTGCTACTCTGGAAATCGAACTTTTGGTGTTTCGATGTGTCTTCTCCAAGTGCCCATCGACTTCCTCTTATAATCCACTGTTGGAGCCCCAAAGGCCAAGATTAAAACTTAATCAATGGATAGGATCATCTTGGAGTCGATCCATGTGAGTTTCTAAATGATTCACACCTTGACTTAATTAATTCTGATTAATTAACCATATTCCCTAAATTTAGACTTAGGAAATATTTAAAAAATGGTTAATAATCTAATTAAGCCATCTCTAGGTGGAATTTCCAGAAACCATTTCTGGGTTTTGGAGATCTCATGTATTTTAGCCTCTCCACCAAATTTCGTGGCTAAAACACATTCGATGTTACAGAAACTAACACTCCCTCTTAGTGAGGATTGTGTTCTCTCTCTAGTGTTGCACATCCTGCCATAACACCTTGTCTCTGTATCACCTCCGTCACGCTACTGATGTTTGGATGTTGTTGCCCACTAGCTACTACCCAACTCTGATGCTGCAACTGACACTGCTATACTGCTACCAACTCTGCATCTGCACTGTAACTCCCTCTCAGTTGTTGTTGCAACTGAAAAGCCATCCAAAATATTGTATCAATTGTGTTCAGTATGATGCATCTGTCTCCCGAGTCCTAACTGCTACTAGCTACTGCACTGTCTACCAAGGAATCTGCGCTGCAACTAACTCTGCACTGTTGCCAACACTACATTGCGTGCCTCAGCATCTGACTGCTACTAGTCTGCAACTGTCACTCTGGCACTGACTGCATCAACTGCCACTGATCCATCCACTACTGAATACTATGGGCCTCCATAGCCAGGTAATGATCCATGAGGTGGACTTCTTCAAGGATCATGCCCAATTTGCATGCAAGAGTTTTATGCTCCTCCTCTTGGATTTGGTGCCCCATTATCTCCTTTTGAGCTTAGCCCCTGGCTAAGACGCTTCCTTTCTTTGCAACTCTCACTTCCTCTGAATCTTATTTCTAGCAACTGCAAGTCGAACTACTGCCCAAATCTGCATTTTGGCTAACTTGCACAACCTCCTCCGGCAATCTCATACAGTCATCCCTGCAAAGCTACAAAATATGTGAAACTCAAAACTGGAGAAAATAAACCTAAAAATCTCCATCTTTCCCGTTGCTCGGTTGCTGCATCTACTACTCGTACTCCCTTATGGACTTAGAAGATCTGCTCACAACTATTGCCAATTTGCAACTGAAAAAAAAAATAGATCTCTAAATCTCGAGATCCCCTGAGAGAAATTTTCCCTCTGTGTGCTTTTCTCTTCCGCCCGACGTTCATTTTGTTGCTGCAAAACCCTCTGCGTCTAACTAAGGAATCTGCTTAGCAAAAATCTTAGCCACAACTGCTCCCTATGACTGCTGGAATCACTAACCCGGGCAACTTGATTTTTTGGCAACCCTGAAACTAAAAATCGAATTCCTGTCCCAACAATTTGCCCTGCTTGTTTGAGCACTACTGCCTCTAAGAATTTCAGCTTGCTACTCCCTCTGATCATTGAAATTCTTTTCTTCACTTCTTCACTTCTCGACTGATCAGTTATGCTTTGATACCATGTGAAAATTCCAAAACTGGAATCATATTGCAACAATTGGTATTATTTCTTCTAATTGATAAATTAACTATTCAGTTTATTGCTATGACAACATTGAAATAAACACATTGCAATTGTAATGTTCTTAACTAGGAAAAACAGTGATATGTAAAGCAAAAACAAATTCAACACCAAAAAATTCAAACAATCAGCAAACACCCATATGAACACCATAAGTAAGAACCAACTGAGCCATTTTGTTAATTCTCTTGGAGCAAGTACTATCGTGTGGAAGAAGTGCACCTGGGCTTGCCTAGATGGCAAGCATGATAAAACCCAGGTGATCAAACAACCCAAATGCTACACAACTGCTGCTCCAAAGATGCTCTCTGTTGCCCAGAAATCTGCGTTGTCTGTTGGAAAGGAACTATTGGAAACCCCACCTCCGATGCTAAGAAAATTCTACAAAATTAGCCTCAAGCTCCTCAACCAAAACCCATCAAAACCCAAAAAGGGTTTGGCCTAGTTCTATCCCCCGAAATTCAACATCCAAATACCACGTCTATCTCCAAGTGTTGGGAAATATGGCCTGCCTGTAGCTCGCTGGAAAATCCCTCCAAATCACCCCCAAAGGCTGAGATGCTCCTCTCCAGGGTTTCCCTTACTTCTCTTGGCAATATCCAGCTCTCTAAATCATTCCCCAACCTCCCATGTGTGTCTAGTGAAAGCTTTTTGCACAGGCCTAGGATGTTGCAAATCGAACTACCCACTAGTAGCAATCTCTTGCTTTGAAACTCCCCCAAAATGTTGATCCTCCACTGAAGCTACAATACCAAAATTGTCTCGGCAAATGTTGCTCGAAAGATCCCCAAAACAATCCCTGGGTGCCCCCCTCCTTTGTCCTCCAGAAACACGCCTAGCTAAGCCAACGACTGAAAGATGCACTCTGAAGATCCTCCAGGTCTCCTCCAAGGTAGTACGATTTTCCTTCCTAGGGTGGCACTCGAAGTCCCTCGAAGAAAGGTTGAGTTTCGCTCTTGGAAAACTCAATGCTAAACAATTAGTAACCCAGCTAAGCAACTCGAGCAACAAAATGAGTTTGATAGACAAAAGACCCTTTGAGAAGATGAGCTCCTCCTATTTATAATTTTGTGGGTCTTCCTCCCCATGTGGGCCCCTCTTCCTAGCCTTTCGATTTCCCCTCCAAGGCCATTCGAATTCCACACTTGGCCAAATGTGTTTTTCCCATGTGGGTGGCCCCCACATTGCACTACAAAATAATTCGACCTCTTTTTCTCCTAAGTCCTTAAGTCAAAATTGGATGGGTTCCAAAGTCACCAAAAACTATCCAAAATTGTGGGAGATTAAACCTGCGACAAAATAATTTAAGAAAGGACATTACAGTGCTCCCCTCCCAAATGTTGCTTCCCTCAAGCAACTTGAATGCTGGATGCTCCAAAATGTGCTCCCCTCCCAAATGTTGCTTGCCCTCAAGCAACTTGAACGCTGGATGCTCCAAAATGTGCTCACCTTCCCAAGTGGCATCCTCATCTGGCAAGTTCTTCCAACTTACCAAAAACTCCTTGATAGTCCCGCTCCTTAGCTTCCTCTCCCGAGTCTCCAGAATGGCCTCCAGTTCCAAAACCAGATGCCCCTCATCATCTAGCAGGGGTAACTCTACAACAGTTGTCACCTGTTGTCCCAACACCTTCTTGAGGCATGAAACATGAAAAATGTTGTGAATCTTGCTCTCCTAGGGAAGCTTCAACTTGTAGGCCACCTCTCCAATTCTCCTAACCACCCTATACGGCCTGTTGACCACTACGTGTCAACGACCCATAGTAGTACACCCCCTTTATTGCAAAAGGGATAGCGCCTGATTGACGTGTTCCTATCATCCAGCTATCATCGTTAGCTTGAGGATCATCTTATTATGTAAACCTAGTCTGCATGTGTATAATGTAAACAATCTCAGCAGATCCGTATCGTGTATGTAATCACCTAGGTAAACCTAGTTTTTTGGTAACAATCTACATTCCAGGAGGTTTTTTGTCTCACCGATCCATTCTTAGATGGTCGACAGAGTTTTCCTTCAGCCTACCCCAAAGCCGTAATGGATTTTGTCACTGAAATCTTAGGGGAGTCCTAGTGTTCTAAATTGAGTTTATGTAAAAGTGATTTGGGAATATTCCTAACTATTTGGTTAGGTTATTTTATTACAAATTGCTTGATCTGCTAAATTATATGTGTCACAAAACTGGGTAGTTTGTGAGGGCTTTTTGCAAATGGGTTTTCCCCTCGAGATGTAAAATGTAAAAAATCATGATGTAAAGTGTCTTGAGGGTTAGAAAAATAATTTATCCCCTCATAGGTCTTAGGTCCTAGGTAAATTTAAGTTTCGCAAAGGTAAAATTCGTGGATCCTTTAAAAAATTAAATCTTAATAGGTCTAGGGACTAAGGTTAATTGACTATTTTGCTAAATTTTATGCCTTGGGTCCTTGGGGTTAAGTCAAAGTCAAAATTTTGAGGAAATAAATGCAAAATTTTAATTTTTGAATTTATTAAAATGCATTTAATTGAAAAATTCGAAATTTCCTCAATATTTAAAATTTTGATGGATGAGATTAAAAGAAATTTTGATCCTAATCAGTGGTCGTCATCACTTTGACAAAGATCACTCGAACTAACTGTTGGAAGATTTATCTTTAAATGGGAGGTCATTTTGTCAGTCACAGGGATCCGATCTTTTGATCATGTACTAAGCGAAAAGCTCTCTTGTAATATTTTTTATGAGCAATAAAGAAAGACTTTGGGGTTAATTTTTGTTGGTGTTACTCTTCATGGAAATGCTGTAAGATGTATTATTTTCGTGTGTAATTTCTTTTTTGCCATTAATAATAGCTTCTAAAGAGCAATTTGAGTACAAGTATTTTGCTTAGTCGTTAGGGTTTGAATAATAATTTAAGTTTTGAATATAATAGCAGGTATCTCTATTAGATCTGAATTTTATTATTGTTTTCTCGCTCTATGTTGATGGTTGAATTGAGTTTTGCAGGGAAATCCTTGATTATTAGATCATCAGGTGTTTGAGGAAGTTCTCAGCTGAACCAGATAACTCTCGATCCGTGTTTTCTGAAGAGCCCAGTTTAAATTTGATCCCGGGCTTATCATAAGATATTTTTATGGGTGATGCATGAGGGTTTTGAGCTTAGTACCTCCTCTAAAATGCAAAAAAAAAATAATTTTGTTGTGCTAAATTATTAAATCTGGCTGTTAAGAGCCTCAGATCTTCAGATCTGGGAGCAGAGTTGGACTCACACTCCCTAGATATGATAGATCTGCCATTTATGTACATAGATCTTGTTGTCGCGTAGATTGGCACGACAACGCTCAGACCGGGGGTTGTCACTCTGATCCTCGATCCCTCCGTTTAAGCCTGTCTCCCGCTGCTAAGGGGGGTAGACCCTATGAGATAATGAAGACCAACTGGCAAACAGTTGGTTGGGAGACACAAGACATGATAAGATAAGCACTAGATGAATTTGATTTTAGCAGACTAGTGCCTTAAGAGATTATTATTAAATCGATTACTTGTTAGATGATTATAGAAACATGAAACGTGAACAGCAATCATTTGTCATCAGTTAGATCACAGTGCTCTTTGAATGACCCAAATGATATCCAGCAACTGAAGATTTAAAAAAGGATGAATGCTTCAAACCACCACGAGTTATAAACCATTAACTAGATATCATATTCGTATCTCGACTTGAAACTTCATATCTCAACGTGAAAGATATAGCATGAAAACAACTGAATCTGGCAACAAAATTAATTTTCCCACAAAAATTTTTATACCCTTTCAGACAAAGATTAAACTTAAAACAAAATTTAAAATTTAATCTAAAACCCTGAAGGAAAATTTTTTATTTTATATTTTTCATGATGAAGACAAATGCTTTCAAATGAAAGAAGAAAATTTGTGATAACTTTTCAAGATAGAAACTAAGCAAAGGGCTCAGGAAACCCCCTCTTAAATAAATCTTTTGGTGTCTAATGAGCTTGCTAGCTTGAACAACTTGTGGGACCTTCGATATCGTTGGAGGTGACTATTCCGACCGAAGAAGTCCTCACACTCCAATAGAGCTGGCAACCTGTCCCTTGAAAACACAAAAATGCTTGCAAACCAATTGTTAGTGCAAAAGAGACTTGGCATATACAGACCAAGTTGAGCTTGTCATTCAACCGAGAATGACAAGCTACAACAAGTGTACAAAATACCCAGAGGAGATTTGAGATAGCTGCAAATCTC